>VWZO01006420.1:843070-859071 GCA_013396975.1 Bucco capensis | reverse complement strand
CAATAGCTCCAAAAGACTAGCTGATGCCTTCCAACTGTCCTTGGGATGCAGGAACAAAAGCTGGCAGCATGAAATATCATAATTTGGCTAAAAACAGGTGCACACTTAAGGCAGCATGCAGCTTCTCTCCCTTCCTACCATAGAAAAGCTGTAACTCCCTATTGGGGCTTTCAGCTCTACTCATAGGTGCTAGCTGTTGGACTCTGGGCTAGGAGCATCTCTCAGTCAGGCTGTCTTTTTGCATAGATGCTATTTTCTCCCTCTCTTCCATGTAATGTGTTTTTACAAGCCCATTTCCAGCTTTAAAACCTGAGGGGTTGATGGCTTTTTTTTTTGTTTGTTTGTTTGCTTTTATTAAAAATCAGCAGAATTCATGGATAGAAAAGCACTACCTAAAAGCAGAGAAGTTTTTAGCAGATAAAAGAAAATCCAGCAATGAAAGATGTCAGGTTTTATCTCACTATCTGATCCCTCCAAAAGCTTACAAAACAAATAAAAATAGTAGTTTAGAATGAAAAGGCTTAATGTAGTCTTAGGCAGTGTTGCTCTTACTATAATGGTCTGAAACCACTGCCTCCAAAGAAAATAGACATACAAGGAAATAAAATGTCACAATGGAATATGTCAGTAAAAAAATCTCTCCAGCAAAGTGATTCATTTCAAATGTCTTTAAAACAAGCTGAATTTGAATTCACCTCTCTTAGGCTATTCAAATGTGCTGTTCCCCAACACATTCCTTCTCTACCTAAGCAGATCATATGCATCTGCTTGTGGAGGAGCAAATAATGTTTCATTTATATCTTGTTTGGATTTCTTTTCTCCTCATTCTCTTTTTTTTATTCTATTTTAGGCTCAGAAACACAGTGTAGATGCCCAACAATGGCTTGGATCATGAGGATTATGTCTAGAGAAGTGGAAGCAATTGAATGATTATGCTTTAAGAAGTTAGTTAGTTACAGTGCTTGTGGACATGGTAGTGTTGGATTCAATGATCTCCAAGGTCTTTTCCAACCATTAATGATTCTATGTAGGAAACTTGGTTTTATTAAATGCTCTTAACAGTAAACCAGAATCCTGGTATCCAGTTCACCAAAAGATGATAGCTAGAAAAAGCAAGATGTGCTATGTTGAGTAGGAGATTTCCACTTTATATATCATTCATTTTATACTAAGAGGAAAAAGTTTTCTCTCCTGAAAATCCATATCAAAGTCTCTATTTTCAGAAGGAAAAGAGAACTCCTATGCATACAGTAACTGGTTGAACTGCTCCATATTTTATTAATAAAAGGGCCTGAAAGCTTTGCAAACATAAGTCAATAAGTGTCTCTGGAAGCTTATTCTTGGCACCTACATCTCAAGTTAAGAAGGTGACAGAAACTTAGCTGCTGTTGTTCAAGGATGCCAGGAAACCCCAGCTCCTTCAATACAGCAGGGATTTTCTTATCATTGTCTTGTCCATTAGGCAATGGAGGAAAGGACATTTCTAACAACTGAGGGTGTGCTTAGAAAACAGCAACAATGAGTCAGGAATAGCCTTCCTTTCTCATTTTGATGAAACCAAGCAATTAGAATAAGAACTAGCTAGAGGAGCAAAAGTTTCCCAGCTATGTGGAGTGGAATACTTGCATTTAAAAAGAACATCTCTTTCCAACTTCATAGCACATGGTTTGCAGCTGTTTAGAGTGCTTGATAATCCTACAAGGATGAAAAAGTGGCCAGAGAGCCAGATGATCTATGTCCAAGCCTTACCATCCATGGCTTTGCACCAGTAGATCATCTGAGGGGTTATTTGTATTGGAATCACCTTGCTCTAGGTTTCTTGCTCAGGAAACTGCTACAGGTATCCAATTGGATGGCTGTGAATAGCTATTATCACCCTCTGAATTACTAACATTCATTTCAATGAGCTTCTGCATTGGTGGTTAAGGATTACTTTGCATTTGGAAAAATGGTAAGGTTCATATCCTTGTTTTTCAGAGATTTATTTCCTTGTCTCTACCACTGTTCGTTCTGAATTTGCAATTTGCAGTGTAATACTTGCTTATCCTTTGAGACATTATGATGATTATTTAATGTCACAAACAGAAAAGCACAAGGACAAAACTACTGTGTTGATGATGCTTGGAAACATGAATCAATTAAGCAGATGAGCATTGTGTTAAATCCACAAAGTACAATTGCTCCCAAAGAATATTGCAAGTATTCCCTGAAAAGAGTCAGCAAAATAACCTGGTAGGTGAGGGGGGGAAAAAGCTACATTTTCTTATTCTGGAGTAATTAGTTGTAAATTACTGATTTATTTTAGGTATGCATGGACAATAAGACTTATATCAGAGAAAAGGTGCAAGTTGTATTTGAACAAGCACCATATCACTAATGTCCAAGTTTGTGTTACAACCAAAAGCAGAGAAACATGGGAAATGTAAGGAAAGGGATGCTCAATTGAATTGAAATATCAATTAATTTGATGAAACTTGGGTNCTTTCTGTGTTGAGGGCTCCAGAACTGGACCCAGTATTCCTTAAAGTCCACTACAATATCCTTTCCCATCTGCATTCATTCCCCTCCTCTCTGAGCAGTGACATTTCTCTGTCTGCTCCTCTGCCCAGATCATTGCCTCACATCACCCCTTCCCTAGCACCTCACTGGAGTATTTGGAAAGACTTTGCATTTTTCTGCTTCAAATTCCTCCTCAAGCCTCACTTCTGCCAAATAATAGTGGTTAGGGATGAGGGAATCCTGCCAATAACTGGAGTATCAATAATTACATCCTCCTAACATTTCAGCATCGTGTCCCTTGACAGGTTCAAGATGCTCAGCATCATCTTCCAGTTCACTCTGAAATACCTTGCCCATAAGATGCAGGGCAAAGGCCACAGCTTGTACTATCTATATATATACTTTCACAGGAGGCATCATTTCCCTCTCTAGCAGATAACAGAGAGCCTGCCATCAATCACAGACAATTCCTCTGAAAGAAAAATGACTGTGGCAGTCACAGGCAGCAGATGACAAAGCTGGTGTTGGGCTTTTATAAATAACATATTGCAGAGATGAATCAATTATAGTTCAAGGGGAAAAAGCTGTAGCACCATCATCCATTATTTCCTCTCTGCTTTGGAAACTGCTCTCTGGATCTGAAAGGGAACAAAGGTATGTTTGGTTCTATCTAGAAATCAACATCTTGTGCTCGTAAAAGCTTGATTCTGATTTCCTTGCTCTCATGTGATCACAGTTAGCATTTCTCCACATTCAGGGCAATTCTCCTGGGGATTAGATAATGAAAAGTGCTGTAATTCAAGAAATGCATCCCTTTTGGCTACTGTTAGTTGCTTTTCTTTGGCAGTCAAGCAAATATTGATATTTGAGGACTTCATCTCCTGGTTGAAATGTGTGTCTTTGGTCTCATATGGGTGCAAATTAATAATGCATGTGATCCACTCCAAAAGTGGTGACCTACTCCCACTCAAAACTAATTCCATTTTTTGTTGGAAAAGTGTGGGTTTTCTCTATTTACTTTTTTTTTTCAATTGAAGAATATTGTTCTTTACCATGTCCTCATGTTTCTCTTGATTTTTGCATCATCACTGGGAATTAGACTGCTCAGGACATAGTCCAAACTTGATTCTCTCTTGTATTTATGCCAACAAGATCATATAGACAGACATTTTCCTTGTTCCCAAGGACATATGGAGATGTCTCTGTCTTGCATTAACCCAGGGCTTGCTGCTTTTGACAGATCACTAGTGTCACCCCAAAGCCATCCAAGCACTACACAAAGCCAATATGAACCAGGGTGATATTTAGGCCAGTAAAGACCTGGAAAAACACAGACAAACATTGGTATTGCTCTTTCTTTTTTTGCTGACAAATTGAGTTAGATACTAGGAAAATTTTTCCACCCAGAGAATAGTAGAAGCTCCCTAGGGATGAAATCAAGGCACCAACTCACCCTGAATTCAAGAAGCATTTGGACAATGCTCTTAGATATATGGTGTGATTCCTGAGGTTAGACAGGAATTGGACTTAATGATCCTTGTGGATCCTTTCCAACTCAGGACATTCTGTGACTAGCTGTGGATAGAATAGCCAACAGTCTTCAAGAGGAGGATCCCATCAATCAAGGTGCTCAAATAAGCACTTTAAGACCTTTTTGCATGTCCACTTCCCCTACAATCTACATTAGGATTAAGCCTGTAAAACCTCTAGTAGCTTACAGGTAGCAGGATGTCAGAATGAAAGGAATGCAAGGAGATCTTTCCTTGTTGGAGAACTCCCCTGGAAACAAAAGAGGGCACTTCAGATCTTGAGGAAACTCTCCAAACCACCTAAATGAATGCTGCAAGAGATGTTGCTTAAAGGACATTTGTCATGTTGAGCATTTAAGTGGCACATCCATTCTCTTTACACATTATTTAATATTCTGAGGATGTCAGATCTGGATTCCATTTGCATTTGAAAAATACCTGGTATATGGTCAGAAAAATACTGAGAGGAATTAATTTATCTCATCTTGCATTAGGAAAGCTCTTTCATCACTTCAGCTATGAAGTTCTGCAACAGTTTTATAGCTTCCAATGAATTGCTCTTGGTGACCTTTTCTTGTTCAGTTACCTTTGCACAGAGAAATTTCCTACACTGTCTTTTTACAATGCTCTAATCTCCCTAGCAAAGTTAGACCATGATATCTAACACCCCAATATGTGAAAAAATCAGTCAGGCAAGACAATGCTAATGGATTTCTGAAGGTGATAATATTTGTTATATCTCTTTGGGTTTGGGACAGTGATTTCTGACATCTTCACTCCTTGAAAATGGTTGTGGAAATTGTTCCCATTTTTGGTGGGATTTCTTCCCAGGATAAGACAGTTCCAATGGTACTTCAGTTACACCCAGAAGTACCACCACAGAAAACCAGAGGGTTTATTTCCAGACAGAAGCAATTATGACAAGTCACCTGCTGACATTCAGGGTTCTTGCTGTGCTTCCAAGGGCCACTTTGTCAGGTAAATAATTACATACAAGATCCACACTTCCCTATTTTACATTCCTGACATTTTTTTACACAGAAGCAAGCAGCAGAACTGGCTACTGACATCTGGTTGATGCCTCCCTTTTAGCTCCTCTGCCTCCCTTTTAGCTCCTCTGCCTCCCTTTTAGCTCCTCTGCCTCCCTTTTAGCTCCTCTGCCTCCCTTTTAGCTCCTCTGCCTCCCTTTTAGCTCCTCTGCCTCCCTTTTAGCTCCTCTGCCTCCCTTTTAGCTCCTCTGCCTCCCTTTTAGCTCCTCTGCCTCCCTTTTAGCTCCTCTGCCTCCCTTTTAGCTCCTCTGCCTCCCTTTTAGCTCCTCTGCCTCCCTTTTAGCTCCTCTGCCTCCCTTTTAGCTCCTCTGCCTCCCTTTTAGCTCCTCTGCCTCCCTTTTAGCTCCTCTGCCTCCCTTTTAGCTCCTCTGCCTCCCTTTTAGCTCCTCTGCCTCCCTTTTAGCTCCTCTGCCTCCCTTTTAGCTCCTCTGCCTCCCTTTTAGCTCCTCTGCCTCCCTTTTAGCTCCTCTGCCTCCCTTTTAGCTCCTCTGCCTCCCTTTTAGCTCCTCTGCCTCCCTTTTAGCTCCTCTGCCTCCCTTTTAGCTCCTCTGCCTCCCTTTTAGCTCCTCTGCCTCCCTTTTAGCTCCTCTGCCTCCCTTTTAGCTCCTCTGCCTCCCTTTTAGCTCCTCTGCCTCCCTTTTAGCTCCTCTGCCTCCCTTTTAGCTCCTCTGCCTCCCTTTTAGCTCCTCTGCCTCCCTTTTAGCTCCTCTGCCTCCCTTTTAGCTCCTCTGCCTCCCTTTTAGCTCCTCTGCCTCCCTTTTAGCTCCTCTGCCTCCCTTTTAGCTCCTCTGCCTCCCTTTTAGCTCCTCTGCCTCCCTTTTAGCTCCTCTGCCTCCCTTTTAGCTCCTCTGCCTCCCTTTTAGCTCTTTGCTCTTCTCCTCAAGTGCAGAATGAGAATGAAACCAAAATAACTGTGCAAGTAATGTGAGAATTAAAGCTTTCATGCTACCACCTTAGTCTAGTGCAGAGAAAGCCGAGATGTTGTCAAATACAGGAATCTGTGTTTGTTAAGAAGTCTTTTGTATGAAGTCAAGGCTAAATCAGTTGCTAGTTTCATCCTCTGAGATTCTTGGCTCTTCCAGCAAGCTCAAGGAGAGGAGTTTTGCCTGTTTCAGCTTACAGCTGTCTTGGCTTAAGTGCAAGATAAATACATCCAAGTGCTAGAAAGTAGACCTGAAGTTTCACAATTGATACCTCCATGGAGAGATTATAGGAAATAACTTGAAATTCATGGAACTGAAAGGGTTACCTATGCTTACACCTGCAAAAGCATGATTTCAACAACTCTATTTTGATAAATTGTTGTATTACTCTGCAGTAAACTCAAAAATGAGTCATTTTGCACCTCCCAAAACACTTTCCCTAACTTAATTTTCAATCATTTCACAAAGTACCTGAACATTGTAACCTCTTTCTGCTTTGTCTTTTCCCCAACACAAGTGCAGCTAGATTAATGTTACTATTTGTTTCATTTCCCATTCGATCTGCACTCCAGACCCTCAGGATATAATTATTATTTATAGCCAGCTATGTTGCAGTAATGCTTAAGAGCAATAAGGATTGGAAATGCCCAATGTTTAGCTGTGTTCAAGGCACAGCTTCTTGCAAGGAGTTCATCATGCAGATAGGCACAAGGTGAAACAAAAAGAGGACTCTAGTTCCACACACTTTGAGCAGACAATAGAAGGTGAAGATGCAAATGGATTTAGCCCCAAAAGCTATGACAGAATAAGAACTGATCTTGGAATACTTGGATATAATTAAAAACACATAGTGACATTTTATTCTTAAAAGAAGAAAGTTTTTGTGTTCCAGCTTTTGTGCAGGGATGAGCATTGAAAAGCAAGGTCATCTTTCTTTTAAGTATGAAAGATTACAACATGGGAGCAAAACTGAGATGGTGTTGCCACTTCCATATGCATAGTACTGGGTGTGATAAACAAGATATTTAGCAGCTCTGAAAATGAATGATGGACTATTCTGGCACAACACCAGAATCAACTATCTAGTATATTGACATAGTTTTTTTTACTCCTTCTAACTGAGGCTGCTGGCATCTGATTTATTTCAGCCAGTCTTGTTCCCTTGCAGTAATTGTTGCTGTAATATATTATAGCACTCAATCAATAGCTGATTAAATGAATGAAGCTCTTTCATTACCTCCAAGCCCAGATTGAATTGCTGCAGTTGTGATGGGAAGACAATCTTTTACCTTGCTATGGGGAAACCCCCACCCTGCTTCCAAGTCCTGACACTTAGTGTTCAGCTTCTTCCATTGGAAAGGAAGATTTATATTCTTCCTTTTTCCAGCAACAGTTAGGTGAGAAGACAGAGGATTAACCAACCATGGGGTAGCTGTGGCATAGTTTCCTCTCTGAACTGGGTGTGCAGTTTAAATCTTGACTCCTAGGGAGGGGAGAAGAAGGAAAAAGGACTTCCAGAATTGGGCAGTCTGAACCACTAAAAGTGGAATTATTCCTTGCCTTGTATTGGCCATGCTACATCACCAAAAATAAAAGTCTGGCCTATCATGTATCACACTTGAGTCAGATTGCCAAGGAGATTTGGGCTGAATCTTTACCAGCTTCTGGCCTGTTATTATTAGGAGGCAAAAGTAGGCTCCAAAACTGCTTTGCCAACAGGATTAATTGCTGGTGATCCAGTGGCTGGATGATGCAAGCAGCTGTGCCTCCAGTGCCCTTGCTGGAGATGCTGTGAGTCTCTTCACTCTCTGACTACAACACACAGTAGGTTTGCTTTGCTTCCTGCTTTTCTCATCTCTTTCCATACCTTTAGCTTCATAACTGAGAAGAAATAATTTACCACAGCTAATAAAGTAATTTTGCAGCACCAGCCCTGGTACTCTTCAAGGGAAAGGAGTATCATTGCTCTCTTTGAAATAGCACAAGGAGAGCTAATGGAAGCCAACAACCAGGGTAGCTACTGTTTATTTGCTCCTTGACCAGAGAGAAATATGGTCCTGGCTTTAATTTTATTAATGGGAGATTAAGAAACTCTATTTCCACCAGTGGACTAAACCTTGCTTGAGTGAGTGGTTGTGTGTCATAGCACTGGCATTTGAAACGATGCACAGAGGTACTTTGAAAATATTACAAAACCAGGCTTAAATTAGCTAAGTGCTCAGCAGAGCTCTTCAAGGCCAAATCAAGCTCTCACATGTGAGCTGTGCTTTTGTAGTTTGGTTTGGCACAGTCAGTCACAGCAGAGCTGTGGTGCTTTGGAGCAGAAGCCATGGGTATGTCCACTTGTAGCATTCTGCAGCAAGTCAACAACAGCTCAGGCATCCTTGCCTGGTCCTGTCCATCTCCAGATAGAGTGTGGAGCCTGTCTTAGTCCTGATCTTGGAGGCTTGGTTGGGCTTGAAAGGGAGGAGCCTGCTCCTGGAAACCTCCAACCTTCTCTTCCCTCTTGGGCTAAGTGCGGTAGGCCAAGTGTTGGTCCCAAAAGCAGCAGATCCTCAGGAGAGGACTGCAGGGACTGAGCATCTCTGCAGCCTCACTGACCTCCTTTCTCCTCCTCCAGGAGAAAGTAACAACCAACAGAGACACCTGGGAAGACTTCCCAGTGCAATGGAGGTCTGCAAATCCCACCCCAGGGCTGAGCAGCTCTCAGTTAGTGGTACAAGCCACAATCACCTCTCCATTGCCCTTGACTACCATGTCCCCAGGCAGTGCTGTCACCAGTACCATAATATATAGCCCTCTTGAGCAGTGAAGGAAATCAGCACTAACTAGCTAGCACAGCCCATTTTGCTGGCTCTAGCTGGAAGTTGATGTCTCTAGGGGAAAGTGCAGCACTTAATCACTCACTTTGGGTGCAAATTTGGAGTGTGAACCTCTTGCCAAGTTGAATCAATTCTTTTATTCGCTGGAATAAGTGATTATGAAGCTTTCTTGGCATACAATTAGCTCTTTCTGTTTCCTTCTTCCAAGCATTGCCAGCCTTTTAGAAGAAACACCAACCCAGAGAAAATTATTCAGGAGAAAATGATGCAAGGATCACAGGGCAATTTTGATACTTTAATGTTATCTGCACTGCAAGAAACATGGCAGGTTCCACATTTAAATTTTGGGGGAACAAAAGGAATGCTTTTAAGAATTGTCTTTTGTGCTAAGTGAAAGAACAATGACAGCTTGTGACAGGGGAAAGAATCTTCCCAATGTCAGAGATGGATTGTAGGTTAAAAAGTGACCCTTAGCTGCTTTTCATGGTGGTCTCTGTTCTAGAATAATCAGATTTAGAAATACCTTATGTAAGGCAGTTGAAAATAATTCCACTATATGCAAGGCATGTCAGGGAGCAGAAGTGATAGATGATAGCCAAAGAAAAGACTAGGAAAAATTCAAGTGGCTCTTTCCCCCCATCATCCTTCAGCAGCACAGGATGATCTAGACAAGGTTTTAGACTTGCAAGGCTTCCTACTTTCTAACAATTTTAGGAGAAAATGTGGGTGCATTACGTTTCTTAACCTCCATTAACCTTCACAATGTCATAGATTCAGGCTGTGAGGAGCCTAGACAGGGTGTGGGAAGCAGAGGAGGAAACTCATAGCTGAGGATCCTTTTACCTGTAGACAGATTTCTTCTTGTTCTTCTAAGAAGATGTGAGCAAAGGTGGGAATTGCACCTAGCTCTTCCATGGGATAGGATGGGCACTAAGCTCTTTGCTCTCTCCATGTCAAAGCTCCTGCTCTGTAATACTGCAGGGATCTAGTGTGGCTGATGGGGAGCAGCAGATTGGGGACTCAAACCTATTTAAACACAAATAGGTAAGTAAGGATCAATGTCTGGCCACTCTATGACCAGAGCAGACCTGTTGGTTTCACCAGCATTTCCATTGCTTCCTACCAGCTCACTGAGGCAGAAGCTGGAAAAAGGGTTACTGGTGGTGGAAGTCAGAAGTACTTGAGCTGGAACAAAAAAAAAGCCACTCTGGACAGCTAAAAAAATACATAGAACTACCTCAAAGATTAGAGAAAGCCTTTGTTTTAAATGTCTTAGACACACAGTTGCTAATGCATGCAGTTAATTGAAGTCCCTATGGGAAAATGAAGTGGTGACAAGTATTCTGTACAAAGCAAGCAATTTATTGCAAGTTCAATCTGTACAGTAAAATGAATATTGCTAGAAGATTGGATTTACATAGAACCTATCAATATTTCATGTTTAATTATTTTCATCATTAGTTTTTCTAATGTGGATAAAATTGCACCTAAAGGCTTTTCTGAAAGCACCAACAACTTCTCTGTACAGTAAGGATTTGCCATGTACTAAATAATTGTACTTATTCTACATTCAGAAAGTAGAACTTGTGCTGAACTGGGCAAGAGGGAGAGGGGAGGAGAGGGGAAAGTGGTCTTTGGTCTTTTTGACATCCCCAGGAAACCTGTGCTTGAAAGTCTCCATAATTTCCTCTAAGGACACATCTCTGACACAAACCTGCAGTGCTAAGCAGAATTTTCCCAGTCTGCTGTTGTCCAGTGACAAGGAAATTTGGTTTTGCAGATCAGCTTGTAAGTAGAGCACAGCTGGAGAGGAAATGATTGGCTTTCATTTCTTATTTGTTTATGTCTATGATTTAATTACTTCAAGCCCTGTTATCAGCTGCTTGAAACTTTTCCTTATTGTCAGGCATTAAGAATAGAATTTATTTCTTTTTTTTTTACAGAAAACTACTCCCCACAAAGTGACAATCCATCAGATGTAGTTGCTCTGTTAATTAGTCTGTGGGCAAATATAGCAGAAGAAGGACTAGAGTTAAACTGCACTAACAAGATCAGGAGATTTGTAGGATATTACCAATAGTCATAGTCAGGAGTAATCAGCAGGATCATCTGAGTAAAAATATGATAGGAGTGAAAGTTTTTCTCCCAGGACAAGGTTTCAATATCAACACACTTGCCACATGGCAGAGCTCCTGTCTGATCATTAATTATTGAATTTCAGGTGCCATCCTTATATTTGTATTTGAAGTGTTCAATAAATTCNCAGCCTGGACAAGAGGAGACTGAGAGGAGACCTCAGCAATGCTTAGAAATATGGGAAGGGTGAGTGTGAGGAGGAGAGAGCCAGGCTCTGCTCCATGGCATCCAATGGTAGGACAAGAGGCAATGGGAGCAAGTTGGAGCACAGGAGGTTTAGTATTAAGCTGAGGAGAAACTTGTTTGCAGTTCAGGTGCCAGAGCACTGGCCCAGGCTGCCCAGGAGCCTGTGGAGTCTCCTTGTCTGGAGCCATTGCAGAGCTGCCTGGACACATTGCTGTGTGAGCTGGTCTAGGTGCTCCTGCTCTGGCAGGGGGGTTGCACTAGATGATCTTTCTAGGGCCCTTCCAACCCCTAACATTCTGTGATTCTATGATTCTGCTGAGCCTTTGAAGGGAGTAGCTGACTCAGTAGGCAGAGGACACAGCATAATCCCTTCCTCTCTAAGAATCCTTGTTAATTTTGGCACTGTACATGGAAAGCTTTCTCCACAGCCAATGTGTAGCCACAGCACGTTTTCCTTGGTATCATTCTTTCTGCTTGCTGGCTGGAATGACTCTTTTATCTCTGCTCCTCTCCAAACACAACAGTTACATCTAGGTTCTCTCAAAGTCCTTTTGGTTGGTGTTTAAACAGCAGGAAGGTTCACTGCCCTAGGTGATTGGCAGCATTCTCCATCCAAATCCACTTGGATTTTTCTCTGGTAGATTTTTCTTTCTGCTTTTCCCACACATTTTAAGAGAGCAAACAGTGCTGCAGCAAGGTAATATTGCTATTTTTGTCTGCTTAACTCCATGAAGATGGTTGGACTTGATGATCTTAGAGGTCTCTTCCAACCTTAATGATTCTGTGACTGCAAGCATGTGATTTATTCCTTTCCTAAGACACCCACACATAAATTAGTCTTTGGTTCAGCCACATATTTCTGAGATTCAAAATGTAAACAGTGCAAGGTACTTGGTTTTTGAACTGATTGATGTATCTATTCCTTTTAATGAAATCAAACATGAATTAAACCTACTGGAATGCTACAGCCTACCTTTAGACAAATGTATTCTGCTCTTCTGAGTGCTGGAATTAATTCTAGGTATTTGTTTAGTGGTGCTGCTAAAAGAGATGTTTTGCAGAAGGAATATCCTGGCAGAATGAGGGGGGAAAAAAAGGATTTGTTCATAAAGGATTCTTCTGTTTGATTTTATATGAATAAATTAATTAGAATCTCTGCAATTAGTGTGCTCCTAAAGGTCTACTGCCTGTTTGCTGAGCTGTACAGGGGACTGAGTTTGTTGTACATCTAATGCTGTGATGGTTTCCTGGATGGCTATCAGACATCTTTGCTATGAAGTATCTTAGAGCTAACTTCTTTTCCCATATTTGTTGCAAGCAAAAAGAAAGAGCTCAAACCCAAGTTCTAAAGGGATATATTTAAATCAGATTTCTTTGAAGTGCAACCTTCTTTAAGGACATCAATGTGTAATTCTAAATATTCAGAAGCAACAGGTTATTTCAGATGTCTCAATGAGGATGCTTTTTGTGCTGATGCTTTTCTATAAGCAGAGTCAAATCCTGGTAAAACACAATGTGTTATGTGCTATTCAAAGGGTCACGGCAGAATTTGATGACCAGGATGGTATCTCCATTAGATATCATACTGATGGAAGCCTATGTAACCTAAGGCATTTGAAGGCCCATACTAAGACCATAAACCATCTTGTCCAGGAGCTGCTTTATGCTGCTGACGCTGCCCTTGTTGCCCAGACAGAAGTAGCTCTGCAGCCTTTAACGTCCTGCTTTGCAGCCACTGCTCAGCTTCTTGGGCTGCAAGTTAGTTTAAAGAAAACAAATGTTTTACATCAACCTGCACCTCAGGAAGTTTCTCATCATCCTCATATCATCATTGGCCATTCAGAACATAAATCAGTGNAGCTTCTACCTCCTGAGGAGTCCTTGTGCTGTGCCTTTTGCAACTGCTCTTGTCTGTCCCAAATTGGCCTTTGCAGCCAGCAGTGCTTGGAAAAAGCGTTTGGGAAGGGCATGGATGGAGCACTCCCCAGAGCTTCATTCACAAAGCCTGCGCATGATGTGCAAAGTTGAGCAGTAATCATCTTGCAAAGCACTTGAACATCTCTCTGTGGTAATTTCCCAATATCTCCTCCTCATTGACATCTCTTGGGAATCCACAGTTCTCAGCAGCAGGAGTAGATATCTATGACTAAAGATACAGGAAAATGTGGATTTTTTTCCTTCTGTTTCCTTGATCATGACAGCAGGCATTCTGGGCACCAGAAATAAGAGTGAAACTGAGTGATAATACCTATAGATCTTATTTTTGCAGCCTGGCTGGGGAATAGGAGGATATTGCAAGATAAAAATAGGTTCCTGGAATTGCAACTTCTTTTTCTTAGATGAAGTCTTAATGCTCTAGGGCTTGGTTCTGCAAAGTATTGAGCCCACTGAAGCAAGCACCAGTGACTGGTGAGATGCTTTCCAGAAGACAGCATAGTGCTGTGTGTTGTTGCTGTAGATGTGAACATCTGCCTTGGGGGAAATCAAGGGGAGCATCACTGCAGCAATTTTGTCTCTTGTTAGGTGTGATATAGAGGACAATTGGTTATAGTTGGTGGCAACTGTGTGGAGCAGAGGCTTTCTTAACTTCTCTACCACGTGCCCTTTTCACATGCAGCTTTTAGAGGGCCAAGAAGCCTAGATAGTGCTGCCTGAGCTACTCAGAAATGCCTTATGTGAAAGATGTCAAAGTAAACCCATTCTTCAATGACCCCAAACACCATATCTACATGTTTTTTGAACACTTCCAGGGATGGTGATTCCACCCCCTGCTTAGGCAGGCTGTTCCAATGCCTGATAACCCTCTCAGTGAAGAAATTCTTCTTAATATCCAATCTGGGCATCTCTTAGTACAACTTGAAGCCATATAAATCAGAGGAGGCCTGTGCTGCCTTCCCCAGCAGTGGAAGAATGAATAGGCTCTGCTAGGACTATTTGTACAGGAAATTTGATTGCTAATACGCATTAAAAGGTGATGTTAAAATGTTATGACAATGAGGACTAGCAAGATCAATAGAGAAACTGATGTTCTGGAAAAACAGATCCAATTAGATGGAGCTCTTGATGCACTGAATACATTGGCTCTGCATAGGCAGTACATCACAGCCCCAGCAAAGGCATTGAGTTTGCTGTTCACAGACCTAGCTGTCTCCAGCTCCTGTCACTGAGAGACCTGCAGGAAAACATCAAAAGTGCCCAAGAGAGACTTAGAAGTCCGAGTCAATTCAGTCCCTTCTTGAGTGTGAGGTCTATGGGCAAGCAAGTGGAGCAGAGTCAGTGCTGAGCAGCTAAGTCCTGCCCAGTGTCACCAGCACAGCATCCCAGTGTCCTAGAGTATATTACTCAAGGTTGTATCCCTGAGCAGGTAAGTGCTGCCCAGTGTCACCAGCACAGCATCACAGTGCCCTAGAGCACATTACTCAGGGTTGTGTCCCTGAGCATCTACCCATGAAGCTGTTAACATGTTCAGCACAAGTATGCCTCCCTTTCTCAGGTACAGACTGTACTCTCTGGTCCTGCAAAGCTCAGGCTTTGTGGCACTGCCAGTGACTCCAGTATTTTCCATTCTTCTCTCTGACAGCCATTTCTCAAGAACATTTTTGCATCAACATTCAGCCAGTGATGTGCTGTTGTAAATATTTCACTGCATTTAAAGCCTGCAGGTAGTTCTCTTCTTGTTTCCAGCATTTCCAGCCTGTGCTGGTTTATGGGATACTTGAAAGGAGATGGAATCATTTCTGCCTAATGTCTGAGCTGCAACTTTAATTGGATGTCAGGTCAGGTTCTGAATTTAAATCAATCTGTGTGTTGCCTTTCTTTCCTTCTTCTCTGCATCCTTTCTTGATCTTCCCTCCCATGGGACAGTGTGGCTTTTGCAAGAGATCTTCTAATGCTTTTCCTCTCCATGCTCAGTGAGTTGCCAGAGTTAGTACAAAAGCACAGAGAAGGATGAGAAATTAGGGAAAAAAATCCACTCAGACAGCTCTCATTTCTTTTAATGTGCCTTAAAATGCCTCAGGTTAACAAAATCCATCTTGGAGAGCTGGTCAGAACATTGCACGTTTAAAATGTAGTGGTTGTGGGGGGTGGGGCTGGGAGGGAAGAATTTTCCATTCATACTCATCATCTTTTAATAAAAATAAAAGGCAAAGGAGCCTTTTTTGGAAAAATCAAGTTGTGCTCTCCTCCCTGTCTCCACACATCTTTCCCTGTTGATAACAGAGAAGAGGAGTGAGACTCCAGCTTCATCCAAGGTCTTGCACTGCCACTGCCACCCATTTGCTGCCCCTAGACCTTCTCCTTTCTTTTCCAGGCAGGTGCCAGGGAGCCAGAGGTAGCAAGAGGCACCAAGGGTTGTCCTAGGTCTTCCTGAGGAGCCCTCTCTGCCTGCCACAGAGGAACACAGCCCCTTCTGCACACCTTTGCCTTGGACAGGGGGAGGAAAGGAAATGAGTTTAAAACCAACAAGTGGTTTGTGGGGAGAGAAGAAAATTCAGACAAACTGAAATGTTCTTAATAAGCAGCTTTGGAAAAGAAGATTTTAACAAGTTGTTTCCCCCATGTCATCATGGCTAGGCTTCACGAACGAAGCTCCAGGGAGGGCTCCATCCACACTCTTCCCAAGCGCTTTATCCAAGCACTGCTGGCTGCAAAGGCCAATTTGGGACAGACAAGAGCAGTTGTAAAAGGCACAGCACAAGGACTCCTCAGGAGGTAGAAGCTGCAAGACACGATTCTTTCTACGCTGTCTTTTCTCCTCCAGAGTGATCCTGCGTGCCTGCTCCAAACCATCGGCGGCATTCAAACTAGTGTGTGTGCAGAGCTGCTGAGTGGAGGCCAGAGGAGAGCAGTTCAGGG
>VWZO01006420.1:808881-830413 GCA_013396975.1 Bucco capensis | reverse complement strand
ACAATATATGCAATATATTATATTTTATGTATATTAATATATTACATATATAACTTATATACATATAAGTTATATAAAACTTATATATAATAAGTTTATATATATAAACTTATATAATACATATATTAATATATTACATATATAACATTATATTATATATTATAACATAATATATAATATAATATGTAATTACATTAATCATAGTTTATTAACTATAGCTAGCTTCAAAAGAGGGATGTTAAATCTTAATTTCAAGCTTTGAGTCACTGTAGCATTTGTCCCATATCTAATTGCTGAAAACCTTTCTTAATCCATTCCTTCCATGGATATAATCTGAGAACATGCAGTTAACTCTATACTTAACTAAACTGGCAATAGAATATTGCAATTGGGGAGAATTGCCCTAGCAGTAGTGAGGAACAATCTGCTCAGCAAGCAATTGATGCAAATTGACTGGAATGAAAACTTTTCTCTGCTTGACTAATAAGATTCCCAATAAGATTCTTTGCATCTTAGAGTGCTGACTGCTTCACTTCTTGCACTTCTTCAGTGCTTTCCATCAAAAACTGATATGAAAACATCTATTTAGGAGACTCACTGTGCTCTATTGAAAAGTTGATGTCTTGTTTCTGAGTGTGATGCAAATCATTTTGGCAGAAGGAAATGAAGAGAGTGTTTATATTCCAGAACAGGTTGTGTGCATCTGCTTGTGTACCAGAGTTAATTGAAATGCAGTAGAAATGAAGTTCTCAGGCTCCCATTCTAATCACATCCTCTCATTGAATTAGGAGATGATTGCATATTTCACTTCTAGGAAGGGTGGTAAACACAGGAATTTGGGATCAGAGACTAAGAAAAAAAAGCATAATAATAACCTGTAGGAGATATCAGTGATGGTTTGAGGGTTTTTTCCTCTTATTGTGCACTAAAGGGCATCTAAGAATTAAGTCAGTCTAATGTAGTTTTAGGAATGCTCTAGATTCTGGTGCTTAGCTGAGCTCAGGGTCTCTGAAATATTAACATGGATATGACCTTTCCTCTGGGTCAAAACATGAGGAAGGAATCCTAGAATCACAACATCACTCAGGTTGGCAAAGACTCTTAAGATCATTGAGTCCAACTGTAAACCTGACATTGTCACAGATACCAAGAAACCTTCTATCATACAGACCATTATTTTATTGACCATGGCTCCTAAAAAAAAAGTCTCTTAGAAACATCAGACTTGTCTGTGTGTGCTAACAGAGGAGCAGGTTTTGACTCTGCATTGTTTGAAGGATAGGTGGGAATTCTTCACTTGAAAATGGTACATCAAATGGGAATGAAGGGGGCTCAAAGATACAGCTAATCTTGTGCCTGTGACCACAAACCAGAGGGAATGTTGTTGCTTCAACAAGACACATCACTGTGGATGGGTTAAAGCATATTATTGTTCATGATTGCCTTGTAGTAGCCCAATGCATAAGCTAACAATTTGGAGTGTATCCTCCAAGCATCCCCACGTCTACAAGGTAGACGGAGTGAGTGGGACTTCCCTCTGCTACAGGTTAGGTGTTTAATGTCATTTCATTTGTCACACAAGCTCACTTAATAGTCAAGACAGAAGTGGGCACCTCAAGAGCCAACTCCTCCCACATGGACAATTAGCTTAGATTAGATATTTCACTTATAGATAGCTAAAGCTGGGGAATTTTATTACCTCCTAAACATAGCTTGCTTATTTTGAGAGAAGCTCCTCTCAGCAAAGACCATAATTTCCTACAGTGTCTCAGTATGGGTATAGGATTCCAGCTTTTGATCTCAATATTTAGAAATGTGGCAAAATCCACATAGAATCATTCTGGTTGGAAAAGACCTCTGAGCTCATCCAGTCCAACCATTCACCCAACACTCCCATGCTCACCACTAACCCATGGCCCCAAGCACCATGTCTACACACATTTTGAACTCTTCCAGGAGTCACATCACTTATTGTATTTGCACTATGCTTTTCTGACTCTCATTCAAGGACTCTCAAAGCTTCTATGCTTTCCAATAAGAGTGTAAATAACCAGCAGCCACCAAGAAAGACTGGAATAACCTTTCATAACTTGTGGTTGTTTCAGCTACTAGTGACTGTTTTGCCTGGTTTTTTTTTACCACCTTTTGACTGGTAGGCCAAAAAGAAAAAATAAATAAAAAAAGAAGAAAAAGTGATATTGTTCCCCTATGAATCATCCTTCCCACTAAACTGTCTCCTTGAGTGGCAGTTGAATTTGTTAGTCATCCATCCATTCCAAATTGTGGGTGGCAATTATCCAGCATTTCCTCTAGGTGTCAAGTCATATGGATATTCCCCTGGGGTGTTTCATTACACCCACAGGATCTGCTGCAGGTTTGATGTCCTCCATCCTTCCAAAGCACAGAAGACTATATTTTTCCTTTGAGGCTGCAACTGCAGAGTTTTGCTATATCTCCACAGATTTTCCTCTCAGATCCCTGCTGCTTTCACAAGACAAGTAAGCCCAGGGTGGCAACTTCATCAGTGGTTTTCTTCTTCCATTTAGAAGGAAAACCATGTGTCTTGAATGGGAAGTGAACTGCTCAGCCACACACACATGAACAGAAGACACATGACAGAAATCTAAGGTGACAAACATAGTTCACATTCATCACTCAAGTCCATGAAAGTAGCTACTTGAATTTTAGCCTCAGCAGTCTCACTCAACACAGCTAGCTCAGCCTCCTCAACTCTACAGAGAACAAAGTGAGAATGGCAGAGTCTCAGGTGGGAGTGGGGTGGATTTGGGAAGGGCCCAGGTGGGTAGCTAGCAGAAGAGCGAGCTACATGGCAGCAGCCTTTCCTAGGAAACAGAGACCTCTCCATAGGGAGTCAAGGACCACATATTGCAGCCCTATGGGATGCATTTTGGTTTGTCCTAATTGTATATGAGACTTGGTAAGGCTAGCTTCATGTTTTAGGGCCAGAAATCAGGCATGATAAATTCTTTGTTATGGTGTGGCCTGATTTCATGTAATTTCAGCTCCCTAGTGTTGGAGACCCCAGTGTTGCTGAATTTGGAGTCTTCTGCCCCAGGTTCCCCCAGACCATGAGCCCTCCAAAAGCTATCAAGCTCTAACCAAAGGTTGCCCTCCTGAGTTATTTCACCTGTCTGATCTAATTTCACTGGAAGAGTTCGGTAGTCCATGCCACTTAAAATCATCATATTTTCTACCTCTGTAAAGATATCTCAAAAACATGAGGCTTAGTATGTGTATATAATTACCACAAAGTACAAAAAAGCAAATAACTGAGCAATGCCTACATAGATCACCAAAACCACTTCAGGTTCCATAGGAACCTTTTTAACATGGAAGCTGGTGGGTTTGGAATCACTTTTTCATTACTTTAATGGAAACCTTCAGCAAACTCATCAGTTTTAATTCCTCTAACTAGCATAACAAAGCAGCAGTGGGGTTAGCTTTGGCATTTTCTATCCATAGAAGTAAGGAATTACAATAAGTTAATTATGCCTTGATAGGACGGAGACAGCGCTGCTGGAAGCGCTCCAAGAGTCGTAGGTGGTGGTGATAGATGAGCCATGCTTGGGAACCATAGAAAAGAGTAGACAGCACAATGGCTCTAGAAACACTGAGCTTTGGACTTTGCTTCAAGTGTTTATTTCGCCAGACTCTTTGATAGAGTTTTCCCAAAGCACTCTGTGCCTTTGCTAGCCTATTGTCTATCTCTCCGTCAATCTTACCATGCGAGGAGATGAGGCTGCCTAGGGAATTAAACTCTTGGACTGATTTAAGTTATGAATCACCAATGATAATATGAGGATGATGAAAAATTTCCTGAGGTTCAGGTTGATATAAAACTTCTGTTTTCTTTAAACTAACNCTGCTCTTGTCTGTCCCAAATTGGCCTTTGCAGCCAGCAGCGCTTGGAAAAAGCACTTGGGAATTGCATGGATGGAGCCCTCCCTGGAGCTGCGTTTGCGAAGCCTAGTCTTGATAGTACTGGGCTTGTTATATTCTGTAATGATATTGGGCAAATGGATGGACTTTTTATTGTTGTCTACTCCAGGATATTTTTTATTCCAATCGAGTCAACCTGCTTTTTAGGACATGCATTCAAAGAGGCACAAAGTGAAAGAGTGCCGTGCAGTATTATGTCAGGCTGCCTACTTGAGGAGAAGGACCAACTCATTGGTATACACTGAATGAGAGCCAAAATCATGTCAGCTGGAGATAGCCAGATGTATCTATCTGTTAGACAGAGCTTAACATGCCTTAGATGCAATGAATCGTGTACTAACAAGTATAGGATCATCATTTTTTTTGTCCTCATTTCCTCCTCTTTGCAAATAAGTTGTTAATACAACTCAATATAGCACTGGTTAGGACAGTGAAATTGTCCTTCAGTGAGAGGACTCTCAACTCCAGGGCCTTGTCAGAATAAATCCATGCAATAAGGAAAGCAAAAGAAAACCATGCCAGATGTTTGAGTGAGTCATCCTGTGTCTGATGTCAAATGAAACTTTGGACAAGTAAACTGAAAATCAGAAGTCAGTAGCTATTATTATGTGAAGATGTTGTTCTTACTATAAAAATACAAAGAGGAATCAGGAGAAAAAGTGGAACAGGAGCCAACAGGCTCAGAAAGGCACTGGTGTAGTGAAGAACAGAGAGATGAAACAAGAAAGGGAGATGAAACAGAAGACAAAACCTTAATGTAAGAAAAAAGTGTTTTGACATAGACATTATAGTTCCCTGCTACTTCCTCCCCTAAATGGCCTAATTCCTTTTTGACATAGATTTTGTCCTAGTGAATGCCAATGGAAAATGAAGAGGTGTAAAACTTCTGGTTTACAGACAGAAGTGGAAAGGTTGGCAAATCATTCTTTATTCTTTCTCTTTCTAAATGCTTGATTTTAGAGGGAAAAAAAAAAGCCCTTGAACTGGAAATGTTTGAGAAGCAAAGCAACATTTCCAGCCCATAGGTATCATGCACACTGACAAATCATTAGACTATAGGACATGTATTTCTCTGATTAAGTCTTAAGGGTTTTTTTTGCTAGTGAGAAACGGTGAAGTTCTTCATTAAGAGCTAAAATTATGTCCTCTCTGAGACAGCAGCAGCTTCTAAAAATGATATTCATGTCATTAGATCTCCCTTAACTTAAGGGGAGCAAGAGGTAGCATTACACAGACAAAAGCTGCAATACATTTTTCAGTCACGTAATGTCTGCTTTTAAATTGGGCAAACCTTTGACCTTGGCTCTTTCTGCCAAGATTGATTTTTCATATTGCCCCAGCTAAAATGAATTCTAGGCAGAAAAAGGATTAAACCTCTTCAGTTTTATACTTTTCTTCTCTAAAACATCTTTGTTGCTTCTGTGCTTTTTACTGTGCTAGTTTCTTTTTTTTCTTGAAGATTTTAAGCAAAAGATAATTTGAGGTCATGTAGATGTGGACTGTTTAGAGATAAGAGGCCACAGTTACAAGTAGACACTTTAGAAGGTACTTCAAGGCACCAAAATACTTTAATATACATATATTTTGAGGGGAAAAAAGGTATAATAGAGGCACTACCTAGATCTGAAATGAAACACTGAATATCACCAAAATAAGGCTGTTAAAACTCTACTTTGCCTTTCAAAAAAATAGCCTTTGAAAAGAAGTTGTCAGTCTTAAAAATATTTGAAACAGTCAAAAATGTCTTTGGAGTTGGAAGAATGATAATGGAGATGAAGACATTGAACCAAGAGGTGGGCACAGGAAACCTGAAAGGTAAATTCTCACACTGGAATGAAGCTGGCAGTGGAGAAACTTAGCTGTTTGTGGGTGTAGTCATTCCCAATAATACTAAGATAAGAGATAAAATATCTTAAGCAAGTCAATAACTGTTTCTTAGTGCTCTGCTGCTAAGGAATCATGTTTGCTATTTCATTTATGTTAATGGATACTAAGTAGAGTGACTGGGGCAAGCCTAAGTCTTAACAGCTATTCATAAGACATATTATATCTATCACTCCAGCATTTAAAAGTGGCAATTTAGGACTTTCTGTGCCTACCAGCTGAAGAAAACATCAAACCTAGATCCTTGAGACTTGGCCCAAAATATAACCACGAGGCAACACAAAGCTACAGCTACAACCAACAAAAACACCTCAGTGAGCAGTTCTAATCCTGATGGAAGGCACTAATATCACTGCAGAGGAAATGAGGATGTTTTATGTCCTTCATGAGTGTGAAACACTGTCCTAACTGAGCACTACATCCCCACCAAGGCATCACTCAAGGGTGACACCAGGCTTTCCCCAAACTCAAAGCTTGGTATCCTGTTCACCAAGTTGAAGGAATATGTTCCTAAGCATGGAGATAAGCAGCTGGAAAGTCTAATTCCTCTATATTTTTTCTTGTGCCTACCTAGAAAAAAAAGAAGTTTTGGTACAAGTCACTGTTAAGGTTTAGGCTTGGGCCAATCACTAATCCAGTGACAGATATTCTCTGTTTCCCCTATTCCAGGAAGGGAAAAAGAGAATTAACAGAGAGAGACTTGAAATTGGGATTGAAAACATCACTATTTTAACCAAGATAATAACAATAAAATATATATACACACACAAACAAAACCAATACCACACCCAAACCTCCCTTGATAGCAACTCCCTCACCATCCCCACTGATGCTGTAGCAGAAGGACTCACCAGCAGATGGGAATTAGACTCAGGGCTGGATCCTGGAGGTGGATTCAGGGATTCTTGGAATGAGATGGAAGGCAGAAGAGACAGAGTCCTGCAGCAGCAGAGCTGAGCCTCACAAGAAGAGTTCCCAGTCCACCATCCCTGATAGCTCAGGAGCTCAACCTTCAGGAAGGGTAAAGGACCAAACCTCTCCTTTTTGTATTGGCTGTTAATGAGGTGCTAAATAGCTTAATCCTGCACCTGCCTTGCTTGGGGCTTAGGCTTCATGGAAGACACTCCAAGGCCCAAGCTTGGTGTGGGAGGTTCAGGGACTAGTCTTCAGTTTTATCCTGAATACGATGTATATGGAATAGAATAACTTGTCCTGACTAGACTAGGACAGTCACAGAGCAAGTTGTGTCTCAGTGCACGTTGAAGAGAACCCTTGATCCTTCCAAAGTGGCCAGAAATGGGCACAGCATCAGGATATCTGCAAATGACCCCCTGACAGTTGTCCCCCATGGGACATGATGCTGCACCCTGAGGGCAAAGGGCTGCTGTTGTCCATGTAAAACAGCCTGGAAGCCAGGCAAGGCTTCTGATCAGTTTATTTGTAAGCCCCTACTGGCATCATGCCATTTCCTACTCAAGGAGCAGCCAAAAACTTTCCTGAACAATCCTCCTGAGTTGTGAATTATGGATGTAGCTCTGTGAACCCCTGAGTATCTGACTGAAAGTTAAACCAAGCAGAAGAAAACACTTTTTTCTCTTTTCTTTAGGAGTTTGATTCTCTGCACAGATCCTTCTATCTATTATTTTCACATGGCTTTCATGTTTTCCTACAGAGTTGCCCTTAACCCCATGCAGACATAGAGCCTCAGGGCTTTTCTCTACTCACACAGTTTTTAATCCTGTAAATAATGGGTGTACATTCTTTCTAGGTATTGATCTTTCTTCTTTTCTGAGGAGTCAAATGTTCTTTATGCATCCTCAATGTTGATGTTCCTGCTGCTTTTCACATACACATAGGTATTTTCATTAAGAACTTGTATCACTTTCAGGCACCTCACATGCCTTTCAGCAGGGATCAGTCACTGGACCCTACTGCTTCAAATCCTATGAAGCTAGCATTGCAGACACACTTCAGCAGCAGGATCTAGGCTTTCAGAGCTGCCCAATATGAAGCATCTCCTTCTATAAACAAGCAGCAGTTGTTGGTGAAGGACTTCAGTGAAAACCTAGTGTTTCAGAGAGCAAGCTGAGATGGAGATGTGAGATGGCAGAGCAAGCAGCCCCAGCTCCTCCAGCAGAGGTTAGCTGGTGGAAAGTTGATGTTTAATCCCAGTTCCCCCAGGCATTAGGTGTCAGAAGGGTTAACTATGTTGTTTCACCTGCCTAACCCCATACTGTAACCACCTTCTTCTTCTTACAGCAGCCACAACTTCAGTATTGGAGGGGAGAGAAAGGGCTTGTCTCCTTCCAGCAACCACATTTCCACCTCTCAGAAGCTCTTACAATATTAGGCAATGACTTCCACCTTTTCCAGGAAGCCTCTGTTTTGCACTAACAGTTACTAATCTGAATCACAGATACTATTCTCTACACTGCCTACCTATTATGGTTGAGATACAATATGGGTGACACTAAGGCCAGGCAAAGCTTATCCTCTCCAGGTTACTCTTTGTAGTATTAAGAAGCTTTTCCAGGTATAAGTCCAAGTTTATCCTCTCCAGGTTACTCTTTATAGTATTAAGAAGCTTTTCCAGGTATGAGTCCAAGTTTATCCTTTCCAGGTTACTCTTTATAGTATTAAGAAGCTTTTCCAGGTATGAGTCCAAGTTTGTCCTCTCCAGGTTACTCTTCACAGTATTAAGAAGCTTTTCCAGGTATAAGTCCAAGTTTATCCTTTCCAGGTTACTCTTCATAGTATTAAGAAGCTTTTCCAGGTATGAGTCCAAGTTTGTCCTCTCCAGGTTACTCTTCACAGTATTAAGAAGCTTTTCCAGGTATAAGTCCAAGTTTGTCCTCTCCAGGTTACTCTTTACAGTATTAAGAAGCTTTTCCAGGTATAAGTCAAATTTATCCTTTCCAGGTTACTCTTCATAGTATTAAGAAGCTTTTCCAGGTATAAGTCAAATTTATCCTTTCCAGGTTACTCTTCATAGTATTAAGAAGCTTTTCCAGGTATAAGTCCAAGTTTATCCTCTCCAGGTTACTCTTCATAGTATTAAGAAGCTTTTCCAGGTATAAGTCCAAGTTTATCCTTTCCAGGTTACTCTTCATAGTATTAAGAAGCTTTTCCAGGTATAAGTCCAAGTTTATCCTTTCCAGGTTACTCTTCATAGTATTAAGAAGCTTTTCCAGGTATAAGTCCAAGTTTATCCTTTCCAGGTTACTCTTCATAGTATTAAGAAGCTTTTCCAGGTATAAGTCCAAGTTTATCCTCTCCAGGTTACTCTTCATAGTATTAAGAAGCTTTTCCAGGTATAAGTCCAAGTTTGTCCTCTCCAGGTTACTCTTCACAGTATTAAGAAGCTTTTCCAGGTATAAGTCAAATTTATCCTTTCCAGGTTACTCTTCATAGTATTAAGAAGCTTTTCCAGGTATAAGTCAAATTTATCCTTTCCAGGTTACTCTTCATAGTATTAAGAAGCTTTTCCAGGTATAAGTCCAAGTTTATCCTCTCCAGGTTACTCTTTATAGTATTAAGAAGCTTTTCCAGGTATAAGTCCAAGTTTATCCTTTCCAGGTCACTCTTCATAGTATTAAGAAGCTTTTCAAGGTATAAGTCCAAGTTTATCCTTTCCAGGTTACTCTTCACAGTATTAAGAAGCTTTTCCAGGTATAAGTCCAAGTTTATCCTTTCCAGGTTACTCTTCACAGTATTAAGAAGCTTTTCCAGGTGTAAGCACAGTCCTGCAGGCAGATTGCATGGGGTGCCTTGTTTCAGAAGTGATAGATTTCATGGTTGTGGCTTTCAAGTAACAGATATGCTTGATTCCCTTGGGAAATGCTAGCATAGGAAGCAAAGGGGAGCCAGCTTTCCTCCAGACTGCTGCCTGAACTGCCACACACCACAGGATAGGTGCAATCCATCCAGCTCTTACCTCCCAAAACAAGACACAGGGATGCTGGCAAACAGGAGGTGACCTATCTGAGCAGGACTCACTGTCCAAACTTCCCTCAGCAGAGCTGGGGAGAACAAAAATATCACCTCCAGTGACCCAAAATCCCAATATCCCTCTGAGGCTCCCTGGTGTCCAGGTGACATTAGCTACAGGGAAGTTCTTGGGTTGACTTGTTCAGCTCTCATAGTTGCTCTATGATAGCTGCATCACAGAATCATTAAGGTTGGAAGAGCCCTCTAAGACCATCAAGTCCAACCAGCAGAACTTACCACAGGTCATCACAATTTTGTTCATTTTTAAAGCAGGAATTGTTTTCTAGAAGCACAATTCCTCTGCAGAAGTGTGTCTTCTTAATTCAATCCACTCCCAAGGGCTTTAAGAGCATCTCCTTTCAATAATGTCATGTTCTGGCAATTCCTCTAGAATATTATTCACCATTTCCTCCATTCTCATTATCATGAAGGGCAAGAGCATCTATTGTGCTGCCAACAATTCCAGTCAGTCTGGATGCTCTTTCCAAAGAGCTCAGGCTGCATTAGTGCTCCAAGCCTCTGCTGGCTGTGGCACTGCCCCCTCAGCAGCAGCCCTGGCCTCTGGCTCTGGCCAAGGATGCTGCTTCTCTCTGGGGCTGCTCAGGAGGCAGCATGCCTCAGGCTCTAGCTACTGTTTAATTAATCACATAGCCTCTAAGTATTAATAATAAACTAACTCCATGGTAGGCAGAGGAAGAAGCATCTGCCAGGAACTTTATCCCTCCCTCCTCTCGAGCTCTACCCACATCCCAAACCAGGAGCACACTTAGCTCACATAGCTCCTGTGCCCTCCAAATTCCTGCCTCATGCTGCTGGCTCCATCCAAGCTCTTCCAGGAGATGTTGTTGTGCACAGCAACACATCTCCACCTGTTCAGCAGTGGTTGCTGACATGGGGTCACTTATCCTCAGGCCCCAGTACTATCTCCTCATACATAGAGAAATGCTTCTACTTATTGTGCTTCTACCTTCAGTAGCATTTTCTCTATTCTGCACCAGGCAGCACTGAACATGTACAGCTAGAAACATCTCCTAGAGCTTTGCCTGTGTTTGGCATGAGCCAAAGTCATCTCCTAAATAAATATAACACACACACACACCCCCTCAAATAAACAAAACCCACCAAAAAAAAAAACCCAACAGGTTTTGGCTTGCAAAAGGTAGCAAATAGAGAGCCCAAAAGGATTGAAATCACTGTTGCTGTAGAACTGTAACAACTCATTGGGGAGGAGGGGGGAGAAAGGGGAAGGGGCATGCATTATGAATTAGGTGTGAGCTACTCCAACTATCCACAGGGCTCTTCCAGAGGCAGCTTTACCCAGTTTGTGTGCACCAGCTGCTGAAATCCAGCTGCCAGGCTGCTCATCCTGCTGCCAGCTTCCCAGCATCCTCCTGAGGATGCTCTAATACTTGCCTGGTGGGCAGCTTCAGTTTAGTTTCCCTTCCCTATCCCTCCTCTGATGTTATGCACCCAGAAGAAAAGGAAGGAGGAAGAAATCTCTGCTAGAGCCCTGCTTTTGTTGCTGTTCCATTCCTATTCCTCAAATATATGGCATCAAAAGGCCAAGGCATGCCTGGTTACTGGCCAAACCCTCAGCTTGACTGTGTGTTTAGCAGATGCACAGAGAAGAGATGTTGCACACTAAATATTTGCTGAAGCTCTCTGGGCTCTGATCTATTCCAGGAGTTTTAGTCAGGAGGTGCCCAGTGGAGTATTGAAAGGGCATGTCTGTGGCTTGCTGCTGGAAAAATGCAGCCAGATTGAGAGAAAATTTAATTAAGACAGATTTCCACTGATTTCAAATCTTCCCCTTGGAAGACTAAATGCCACCCATCTTGGCAGAAGGATGCAAGGCTCTTCCTGGCCTCCATCACTTTAATTTCCTCTTCAGATGGAGATGAGGAAGGCAGAGAGTGGGAAATGTGGCTTGGTCAGGGAGGATGTGGCCTCACATGAGGCTGCCAGCCCATAGCAGCACCACTGGGAACTTTGGTGGGAATGGCAGGGAATTTTTCCAGAGAATCAGCCATTTCCCCAGTGATTCTCCAGTCCTACCCAAGGGAAAAAAATCCCCTCCTGAGACCACATTTCATTTAAACCCCAGAACCTAAGATATGCTAACCTCCACTGGGGACATTTACTACCAGTAAACCTGCCTAACACTTTATCTGATTGAGATCCACACCAAATGCTTCTGAGGGACAATATAAAATAGAGAAACTCTTTCTGTGAAGGATTTTTAGATAATATTCCATCTAAATCTCCCCTGTTACAACTTGAAGCCATTTTCCCTTATCCTGTCACTCATTACCTGGGAGAAGAGACCAACCTCCACCTCTCTTCATTTAGGAGACAAGTGCCATTTAGGCACTTGATACAAACACTGCAATGAGAGGGAGGAAAAAAATCCCCAAATTTAAAGCTTCCTGCAGATATTTTTCCTGGATGCAAGAAGTTGGAAGTGCAAAAAGATCACAGCAAAGCTGTGAAGGCAGAGAAGCTCAGCAACTTCTGGTCTTCAGAGACAATGTCATCTTGGATTTACAAGCTAACAGTAATCATCTATTGTCTAGGAGTTGTAGCTTTGCTCTGCTTTGTTGTGAATCATAACCATCTGCCCACTGGGAATAGAGAACAAGGAGAGAATAAGCAGAGAACTCTTCCTTTTTACCATGTAGTAATCACAGCAACCAGAATTTCTCCTCTCCTTTGCCTAGCATGGTGGAGAAATACTAATTTATATTTATGAGAGTGTCAGAAGAGTGGAATAATTGGGGATTTTACTGTCAGGCAAAACCTGTGTGGCAGCTACCTGTTTCCCTTCTGCTTTGGTTTCTGCAATCACAGTAGATTCAGCACAGAGAATCACAGAATCACAGAAAGTTAGGGGTTGGAAGGGACCTAGAAAGCTCATCTAGTGCAACCCCCCTGCCAGAGCAGGAGCACCTAGACCAGCTCACACAGCAATGTGTCCAGGCAGCTCTGCAATGGCTCCAGACAAGGAGACTCCACAGGCTCCTGGGCAGCCTGGGCCAGTGCTCTGGCACCTGAACTGCAAACAAGTTTCTCCTCAGCTTAATACTAAACCTCCTGTGCTCCAACTTGCTCCCATTCCCTCTTGTCCTAACATTGGATGCTATTGAGCNGCCACTCCTCCAAGCTTGGCATCATCTGCAAATGCAGGAGGTTCCTTTCTCCTGCTGGGTGGAATTTCTCAATCACATGTGAGACAATTGATTTATAAAGCAAATTGCTGTGGAAAATATCATATATACATATATATATCTTTATACCTATGTATAGAAGTGAGCCCACAGTCAATACAAGGATTTGTAAAGTGCTGATCAATGCACATCACCTGAGTCACCCCTCTCAGGGTGTGTATATGTCAGGACACCTGAGGAACTGGAACACCTTGCAGAGATGTCAGAGATGTTTTGAATGTTGAGATATGCAATATCCATTCATTCAGGGCCAAGAGGGCAATTAGGTTGGTCAGGGATGATTTGTCCTTGGTAAATCAGTTTTGTGCCTGGACTCACCTCTCAAGGGCCTGAGGTTAAGCTGGTTGGCCTATAGATCCTTTCTGGCTGTGCTTGAAAACAGATACAACATTTGCCTTTTCCACATCATCAGAAGCCTTGCCTGGTGATCATGACCTTTCAAAGATGAAAGAGAAGGATTTCAGGTTGACATTGACCAGTTCTTTCAGCATTCCACAGACTTATGCATATCTACTTTGCTTGAGTGGTCCCTAACTTGATTATCTTCCACTGTGGGCTATGCTTCCCTCCCCCAGGCTCTGCTACTCACGGAGATTAATCTGATGAGAAATGTATTTTCTTTTGCCACAGGTACTCCAGATTATTCCTGTTGAAGCTTAGCTTCCACATTGCTTCAGTTACTTTTGCAAATAGTGAGGTTTATATTCAGCTCTTGTTGGTTTTATGCTCTTTGAACCTCTTGCCCAGGAGCAAAAGATGTCACACAGATATAATTATTAAAGCTATTTTTCTTCCATCCTGTGGCTTGGTATCTAGGGAATTTGCATGAATGAGTATCTCTGATTCAGATGATAAACAGATGAATAAATGTCACCAAATTCATGGAAAGCTTCCACCTCTTGGTTTGAAGTAACAGGCTGAGATCATCTCTGGGTCAGATACAAAGCCTGCTAACATCTTTGACCCTTCCATGTCTTCCTTTGAGTTGAGTGCCTGGTTTAGAGGATTTTGTGACACAAGTGTCAGGTCTTATAAGTCCTGAGCATTTCTTGAACAAGGAGAGCTGAACTGCCTTTGGGAATTCAATCTTTTACTGCAGACCTGATTTAATTCAGTTGCACCTATAATTTCATGTGGACAACAGAGAAAACAACTTGGTCTCTGCATTAGCACCTTAGAAGATCATATAGTCTCTAGTTTGTGTGCTTATTCCTATAAGCAGAAAAGATGATGATGTAGTTTGGCACTTCTGCTGGAGGTTTGAAGATGTCCATGCTCAAATCAGTCAAGAAAATCTTTTCTTTTTAACCTGGCCCTGTGATGAGTGATAGCTTCTCTTGTCACATTTACTTTGATAGAGAGAAAGGATGCTTGACCTTTGGGCTTGTCCTTTGTATAGAACTCCAGTCAGTAAAGGAGGACCTTTCCTAACCCTTTACTTTCATGGGACAGGCTTCCTTTGACTATCAACCAAGGATTTTTCAAGGGAGAGGTTTGTCTTTTGTATGATCTGAAGTTGAAGTGAATCCTAAACTTAGGCTCCTGAACTGACTTGTAATGAAAAGTTGTCTGGATTTCAGACCAGCTGAATGTGAATCATAGAATCATAGAATCATAGAATGGTTAGGGTTGGAAGGGACCTCTGGAGCTCATCTAGTCCAACCCCCCTGCAGTGGGCAGGGACATCCCCAACTAGATCAGGTTGCCCAGAGCCCTGGCAAGCCTCACCTGCAATGCCTCCAGGGATGGGAACTCAACCACCTCCCTGGGCAACCTGGGCCAGTGTTCCACCACCCTTGTGGGGAGGAACTTCTTCCTAATGTCCAATTTAAATCTCCTCCTCTCCAGTTTAAAACCATTGCCCCTTGTCCTTTCGCTGCAGGCCTTTGCAAACAGGACCTCTGCAGCCTTCTTATAAGTTCCCTTTAAGTACTGGAAAGTCAATGCTTGGAGAAGAAATGAATAGGAGCTGCAGGAAAGGAGACCTCTCTGGTTGAAGAATTAGGGAAGATTCACAATGATTTAGAAACTTCATCATGGTTCCTAACTCTTACTAACTTAATCAGGGATGTCAGTCTCAACTACAAACAATCTAGCAAACCTATATCCCAGAGACACAGTGCTGTCTGCAGCTACAGACAGATTCCACGTGCTGTGCAAGAGAAAACAAGTGCCCTGACACAGCTCTGCCTCACTGTTCTGCAAAGTCTCCCTTCTAGTTTGCTAGAGATTGTTCTAAGAATCACCCTACCCACCTCTGTTTCAAATCTCTTTTGTGCCTCCTTAGCATAGAAACACCAAGTGCTTTGAAGGGAACGTGTCCAGGAACAAAGACAGGAGAAGAGATGGTGAGAAATAGACCTTGACAACAGGCTTTGTAAGCTTTTCTCCTCAAGTTCTCAGTCCTTTCTTAGTAACTGCACTTTCTAAAGTTCACAGCATGGTTTTGCAGGCAATGTCTGCTTCTAGCAGTGGTAAGAACAAGAGGGAATGGGAGCAAGTTGGAGCACAGGAGGTTTAGTATTAACACAAGGAGGAACTTGTTTGCAGTTCAGGTGCCAGAGCACTGGCCCAGGCTGCCCAGGAGCCTGTGGAGTCTCCTTGTCTGGAGCCATTGCAGAGCTGCCTGGACACATTGCTGTGTGAGCTGGTCTAGGTGCTCCTGCTCTGGCAGGGGGGTTGCACTAGATGATCTTTCTAGGGCCCTGCCAACCCCTAACATTCTGTGATTCTGTAAGACCTAATGTTTAGAGTTGCTACCAAGGACTAGCATGCAGAAAGGCTCTTGCTTATACCTACTCCTATAGAAACCCAGGTCACTGCTACATCTTGTGTCCCACCTTGGGGTGCAGAGTAAAAGGCTGCACCTGTGAGGATGAGAGGACAAGAGAGATGACCCTAAACTGACCAACTAGTGATTCTCTTCCATATATGGCATATTCAGTACAAAGCTAAGGGATCACGAGTCTTAAGCTCTCTTCTTCAGTGGCCAACATTTGAAGAGGCCTTCATCTCTTTTTCTGCCTTCAATCCAAACACATGAAATCCTGAATATAGCTCCTGAATCCAGTTCCTCTTTGCCACTGAGTCCAGTCTGGGATTTATCCCTAGTTCCTACCACAACATCAGTGGTGACAGTGATGTTATTTGCCATCAGGGGGTTGGGTTCAATATTGAGTTTGTGTCTATTTGTATACATTTCATTTTATTGTTATTGTTTCATTTAAGTAGTTAGAGTTTTCTTTTCCAACTCCTAAGTGTCTCTCTCTTATTCCCTTTCTCTTATCTTTTGAGTGGCTGTCATTTATCTAGTGGCCAGCCCAGCCCTAAACAACAAGCCTTGTGAGGACTTCTCTAAAATGTAATACCAAGAGCTACCTCTGCCTTGGCTTTCTCTGCACAGCCCTCTTTGGGAAACTGCTATAGTAATTTGTATTTTTTTCACTGCTTTGGGTTATCTTGCCCAGCCATAAATCTCTTTGCCTTCCCAGGTGCCCAAAGGAGATGTGTCTCTCTGAGAAACAACAAAACAAAAGCAGAGTATAAGTAAAATAAAAAGGAGTTTGACCAGGATGGCCTAAATCTGTGCTTTATTTAAAGCAAAGCATCTTAGCTCAACATTTTTGATTCACATCAGTGTGAACAGACAAAGAAAATTGAGCTCAATGCCAAGCCTTTATCTGTATATTCCTCTGTCACTGGTTAAGTGGCATAATAGTGATAGGTATGGTTGGACTTGATCTTAGAGGTCTCATCCAACCTTATTGATTCTGTGTCAGGGAAGCACAGGAAAAGTAAGTTAAGAGGTTATGAAGCAGAAAAGTACCTTGTTAATATCAATTCATGTCCTGGACTCTTTGTTGTGTCTGAATCTGCTCTTTCTGCAGATATCTTCAGTGTACCAGGACTGAAGCTTATGAGATGCTCAGAGCCATCAACTCAAAGCTGAAATAAGAGAAGGCTTTTCCATTTGAAGATGGAAATCACAGCAGCAAACAAAATGGTTGTAAAAACAATAGCTGTCTATCTATTTATCATTAGTTTAAAAAGGATAAGGACTGACTGAGGGAAGAGTTTTACATGGGAGCATGCAGTAACTGAAGCCCAGGGCTGAGCTGCTCCCCAAGATGACAACCTGGGAGCAGGAACATCTTCTCACTAGAGCTATTTTTCCAGCAGGTAACATGCTGTTTGTCACCATGGATATCATGAGGTGAGCAGGACAGCCTAATTTTTGACTGCCAGTTATATGCCAGCTATAATGAATATCTTTTCTGCAGGTGTTGACTTTTTAGGACAACACTAACCAGTTTGGTGTCTGTATTGTTTCCAATCAAATCCATCAAAGGATAGATTTTCAGAGCATATTTTAAAGGAAATAAAAGTCTCAGCTATAAGGAAATCACAGAATCATTCAGGTTGGAAGAGACCTCTAAGATCAAGTCCAACCAGCTACCAGACAAAATCATTTCTTAGTACACTAAATCCTTAGTTTTCCTTTCTTCCAAAGGTTTCTTTCTAGTGATTATCAGGTGGGGGATCACAGCAAGGATGTAGGTCAGGCTGATATCCTCAGAAGTAAAAAATAATCAGTGAACTTTGAAGCAGAGTTTGGCTAATGTCTGTGCTCAATCCACTACTTTATTTCTTCCAAAGCCTTTGCTTCCTCTGTCAGGTCACAGCATGTAGCCAGAATTAAGTTTATTCAGCTGAAAACTCATTTCTGTTCATCCCTCAATATGAGATTATACTTTACTTTGTGCACTTTGTTAACTGGTGCAGGTAATAACTTTTCATTGTCAACCTAGTGTCAGAAGGCACAAAATGTTTTGAATCAATGCTGCAAAGAGCTTTTTCCTCCTAACAGCATTGTGAGAGGAGAAAACATTTTGATTGAACTTATGAGGGGGACAGGAGGCTGTGAAAACATCCTCAGTGATTTCCTTTTCAGCACAGAACAGTGTTCCCTGAGGCTTTTGAACCTCTATGGAACAAAACACGAAAGTGTGGTATTTGGATACCCTTTGTTGATAAGCAGGCAATGTGTATCTAGCAGATCTTTTTCTGCTATCACTACCTGGGAGGCTATGGATAATTAACTCCTCTATTCCCTGCTAAATGGAATAATAGGATAGTTTCACACACGTTCTGGAAGTCTCCTGAAATTTTAATGGTGCCACATGGTGACAGTCACAAAACTGGTAAGCTTCTATAAAAAGGAGAGTGTAAATCCAAATTAGAGAAGATTAAAAAGTGGGAGAAGGTAGAATTGTGTAATAATGTGTTTGTGCTTGTCCACACTTCTGTTCCTGTGCATTGCCTTGGGCAACAGAGCCCTGGTCCTGGTTAGAGCCCTTGGGAACAGCAGGATGCAAAGAGGCAGACTCAGAAATGAAGTGTGTTAGCAACAGGAGCTAAGGGGAGTAACATCAATAGCAAAATAGAATCTAAATTCATATAATATATTATAAAAATATAAAGTAATACAAGATAGCAAATGAGGGGAGGCCACAGAAGACCTTAAGAAATGAGGTTCTGTCTTGTAAAAGGCAGAGGAACCCAAGAAGATGATGTATAGATGTTACAGGCTTTTCAACTGAAACCTCTCCCCAGCTCTGCCTGTCACTGCACCTCTTCCACATCTTCATTTTAATTTGCCTTCCTCACTGACACCATACCAATCCCTTGCTTGGTCTCACTAATCACAGAATCACAGAATGTCAGGGGTTGGCAGGGCCCTAGAAAGATCATCTAGTGCAACCCCCCTGCCAGAGCAGGAGCACCTAGACCAGCTCACACAGCAATGTGTCCAGGCAGCTCTGCAATGGCTCCAGACAAGGAGACTCCACAGGCTCCTGGGCAGCCTGGGCCAGTGCTCTGGCACCTGAACTGCAAACAAGTTTCTCCTCAGCTTAATACTAAACCTCCTGTGCTCCAACTTGCTCCCATTCCCTCTTGTCCTACCATTGGATGCCATGGAGCAGAGCCTGGCTCTCTCCTCCTCACACTCACCCTTCACATATTTCTAAGCATTGCTGAGGTCTCCTCTCAGTCTCCTCTTGTCCAGGCTGAAGAGACCCAGCTCTCTCAGCCTGTCCTCCTAGGGCACATGCTCCACTCCTTTCAGGATCTTGCTGGCCCTGGGCTGGACTCTCTCCAGCAGCTCCCTATCCTTCTGGAGCTGAGGGGCCCACAACTGGACACAGCATTCCAGGGGAGGCCTCCCCAGGGCACAGGAGAGGGGAGAAGAACCTCTCTGGCTCTGCTGGCCACGCTCCTCTTAATGCATCCTAGGATGCCATTGGCCTCTTGGCCACAAGGGCACATTGCTGCCTCATGGGCATCCTCCTAGCCACCAGCACTCCTAGAGCTTTTTCCCCAGGGCTGTTCTCCAACACATCAATTCCTAGCCTGTACTGATCCATGGGGTTGTTCCTCCCTAGATGCAGTAATTTACACCTCCCCTTGTTCAATGTCATTCAGTTTCTCCCTGCCCATGTCTCTAGCCTGTCCAGGTCACTCTGGATGGCAGCACAGCTCCTGGTGTGCCAGCCACTGCTCCAAGCTTGGCATCATCTGCAAACTTGCTGAGGGAACACTCTCCCCCTTCATCCAGATCATTGATGAATATATTGAACAGTCCTGGCCCCAGCACTGACCCCTGGGGCACACCACTAGTCACAGGTCTCCAGTTAGACTCTGCTCCACTGACCACAACTCTCTGGGCTCTGTCCTTCAACCAATTCCCAATCCATCTCAATCATCTCCTAATCCTTTTTTGGTGTCGATTTTGCTAAGCTCAAATCCTGTGGATGATTTGCTGAAGGTAAGTTGGAGCCCCAATAAAGTTTATTATCTCTTTTAAGTCCCAGCCTTTGTTAAGAAACAGAGGCAGGTGGTGTTAAGACACCATTTATAACATTCTTTACTCTTGTTTTCCCTCCAAACCTCCCTGGCCACCTCCCCTCATCAGGTCTGGTGGATCTGTAGGAGATGTATCGATGGCATAAAAACATACTTAAGATATTTCATTAACTCTGTTCCTCAAGAGCTCCAGAGCCAAGGAGGTCCGAAGGTAGCAAGCAATCCTAGCTGTGGAATGTTCCTCACTTTCTTTCCCCAAACCTTTTCTTCTCCACACAATGCAAAGAGTTTTTCCAAGCACAATCCTATCAAAACCTCCTGCTGAGTTCAATGTGTCTCCTCCTCAGATTCCCACTTTGGAGCTGTGTAGCAAAGTGATGCCATCACTTCAGTGAATCAAAAGTCTTTGACATTGTCAGAGAGGTGACAACCTCTTGGAACAATGTCAAAATTAACTGCTTCACAGCAGGGGAGGGCTTAGAAATCAGGAAAGTTCCTGCCACTGCTTAGCTATAAGCAAGATAACAAGCACTTAAGAGATGGAACTGTTAATTCCTGACCTTTTTTGTGAGGGTTTTCAATTGGAAGAAGAAGAAAAAAATATATGGAAATTACCACTGAGATGAGGGAACAAGTGTTCTTTACAAAACTAGATGTTTTTCTTCCTTAATGTGCCTATTATAATGCCTCTGCTATTTAAGAGTTGCCTTCTTCCCACATATTGGAGCCCAGCAGGACCTAGATGCCAGAGTAAGGAAAAACTGATTGACCTGTTCAAGCAACTGCCTCTGAGCAAAGAAAGGAGCATGGTGTGGAAAATAGCTTCTTTTTTTTTTCCTCTCAGGGAAAGCCTATGTTTTCCCCACTTGTTATAGAGTAAGAAGAAAAATCTGTCAGATTGGATATTAGGAAGAATATTAGTAAGATATTAGGTTCTCAGGCAGTGGCACAGAGTGCCCAGGGAGGGGGTGGAATCCCCATCTCTGGAAGAGCTCAAAAAAGAGTATACACACAAAAAAAACCTAGTACAAAATGTTGAAAACAAACATGTACAACTGGTGATTTTAGGCCATGGTTTAGTGGTGAGCATGGGAGTGTTGGGTGGACAGTTGGACTCTATGATCTCAGAGGTCTTTTTCAACCATAATGATCCTATGAAATATGGTATGGACACAGCATAAATTGCCTTTTTGGCAAGGGGATGTGCATATAAATTCAGTGACCTAGCAACCAGCCTTCCACAGTCTTATGTTAAGTTTATTTCACTTGCAAAACTAAGATTTTTACTGTAGAAATAAGAGGTCTCTTTCAACCTNGACAGTTGGACTCTATGATCTAGAGGTCTTTTTCAACCCATATGATCCTATGAAATATGGTATGGACACAGCATAAATTGCCTTTTTGGCAAGGGGATGTGCATATAAATTCAGTGACCTAGCAACCAGCCTTCCACAGTCTTATGTTAAGTTTATTTCACTTGCAAAACTAAGATTTTTGCTGTAGAAATAAGAGGTCTCTTTCAACCTTTGTAATTCAGATCTAGATCTATATATATAGATATATATAGAGAGAGATATATATCTATATCTATCTATCTATCTATATATATATAT
>VWZO01006420.1:786819-807583 GCA_013396975.1 Bucco capensis | reverse complement strand
AAGGAAAAACTGATTGACCTGTTCAAGCAACTGCCTCTGAGCAAAGAAAGGAGCATGGTGTGGAAAATAGCTTCTTTTTTTTTTCCTCTCAGGGAAAGCCTATGTTTTCCCCACTTGTTATAGAGTAAGAAGAAAAAATCTGTCAGATTGGATATTAGGAAGAATATTAGTAAGATATTAGGTTCTCAGGCAGTGGCACAGAGTGCCCAGGGAGGGGGTGGAATCACCATCCCTGGAAGAGCTCAAAAAAGAGTATACACACCAAAAAAAACCAGTACAAAATGTTGAAAACAAACATGTACAACTGGTGATTTTAGGCCATGGTTTAGTGGTGAGCATGGGAGTGTTGGGTGGACAGTTGGACTCTATGATCTCAGAGGTCTTTTTCAACCATAATGATCCTATGAAATATGGTATGGACACAGCATAAATTGCCTTTTTGGCAAGGGGATGTGCATATAAATTCAGTGACCTAGCAACCAGCCTTCCACAGTCTTATGTTAAGTTTATTTCACTTGCAAAACTAAGATTTTTGCTGTAGAAATAAGAGGTCTCTTTCAACCTTTGTAATTCAGATCTAGATCTATATATATAGATATATATAGAGAGAGATATATATCTATATCTATCTATCTATCTATATATATATATATATATGAGAGATGGCCATTGCTGACACTCACAGCATGATTGAGGTTAGTAAGAGAAAGCTGTTGGTTTTTTCCCCAAAGAATGGTAGTGAAAGCAACCTGACATTTGCTCTGCAATCTCCATTTCTTTTTGGAAATGACAGTAGTACCTGGCCAAAGGAGCCAAGTTCCCTTCACTGGCACCTGTGAGGTGGTTTGGGGATGGGGCAGAGGGAAAGTTGTCCTGATGGTACTCTCCTGGGCTGAAGTGATCACTACATCTGACAGTAAAAGGTAGCTGTTCTTTAGGTGCTAATCAACTTTCTGTATCACAAGGGGGGGAAAAGAAAATCTACTTCTAGTACACCATAGGCAGCTTCATCAGGTAAACTTTAAGAGGAGGACAACTGAAAATTATGCCATCCACTATGATAAAATAAGATATTGTTCCTGGGTTCAGAGGGGACAAAATGAAAGATAAGGAGGCCAAGGAAGTTTTCCATCTATCCCAAGCTAGGGAAGGACAAGTCCTCACCTTTCCCAATGGGCACAGCCTGCCAGGCAGCTGAGAGGAGTTTCCCTTGCTAAGCATGACTGTAGGAACACAGAACCACAGAAAGTTTGGAGTTGGAAGGGACTTCTGGAGATCATCTAGTCCAACCCTATTTTGCTGTCTTCTCTTTTCCTCCTGCCTTCCCAAATCTGTGTTCACAACTGAGCCCAAATCTCACCTGATGAGAAAGCCATGAGTTGCATGGTGTGCATGATGTTCCTCCTCCTCAGGGATGAAATATCCATCCATTCATCCACACATGTCCTGTTGCAGCATTGCTATGACTTAAGAGCTCATGATGGGGAGATGCCTGTGAGCCCAGGAAGGTCCCTGGCAAAGAGGAGAGGGGATAGGGGCTCCTAGGGGACAGGAGCAAGGTCTGTGTTGACACTCAGGAGAGCAGGAGTTCACCTTACATCACCTTTGTGCAGCATGAGGCATGGACACTGGTGTATCCTCCTCAGTGGCACTGATGAAACAAAGAGGCATGATGCCTGTAATCCTAATCTGGTTAGAGTTTCGTGCTAGTCCTTCAGGTCAGGGGACTGTAATGAACAAATTAAGGAAGAAAAAAAACCAAACAAACCCCAAACTCTACCATTTCCCTGAACAAAACTGCTCTTCTAATGCTCATTAGGCTCATTTGTGAAGCCAAACATCCCCAGGGGACAATTCTGGGCTTATAAAATAAACATTTTGTAGGCATGTGGTTAAAGACCCTCATAAAATATGCAAGGAGGCATTGCTGTTCTGCACATGCCTAGCTTCCTGCCATGAAAGCACTCGGGGAGAATTGGATGCAACTGTGGAAAGAGGAGCAAGAGAGATAATAAAACATCTAGGAATTAAAGGCTGAGATTGGCAGGGAATCTGACAGGCAGTTCCTCTTCTATTGGTATAGATTTCCACTGGGAAGCAAGCTCTGATGATACAGGTTGTTTTCACCAATCCTTCAAGTGAGAGGAGAACAAATCTCAGCAGATGGTTACTTAAAATTTCTCTTTCTTTAGACTTGCTATAGGAAAACAAGCAGTTTATGCTTTCATTTTTTTGAGTTCTTCCCCCCAGAAGTGCCCTCTCTTCTCCAGGCTTTGGGGATTCATCCCTCTCTAGCCTAACTCCCTTTGATGCCTTCTCCTCTGCTCCTTGTGTTTTGTGGCAGAGCAGAGCTGAGGCAGTCAGGAGTCAGCCTGCTGGCATTGTAGAGAAATCCATGGCACTTGTCAAAGGAATTGCCTTGGATTGACAGCAGGAACATGAGAGAGAGCAGCTCCCAGCCTGACAGGCTCTAAAGTGCTCCTTGCTGTGATTAGAAGGCAGCACTCTCCTGCTTTATCCTGCACTTGGTACCAGCACAAACTCACACTCTCCTTTACACATCTGTGGCACCCCACTTGATTAGAAAAATAGCATTTATGGTGATATCAAGTGTGATGAATCTCTATTGTCCTTCACAGAATTGCTATCTTTCCCTCCCCCCCCTTCCTCTGTGTATGATGTGAAACTGAAACAGGGTGATGCTAAATAATAGATACATCATATTTAAGCTGCATGAATCACTGATTAGGATGGCTTGTCAAAGGCAGCCTCCTCCCTGTAGCTATGATGCTTGTCCAGGTTGAAGAAACTGTTTGTTCAAGCTCAAATTGATTTTTTTTTCCTTCCTTTTTTTTTTTTTTAAATGAATTCAGAGAACTCAGGAATAAAAAAATAATCTGAAAATGATTAAATAAATGCTTTTGACTTTTATAGTGCTGCTGCTCCTGTTTTAATGAACAATTTGCTAGGAGTTCAGGAACACTTTTAAGACTTCAATAGTTCTGGAATTGAAATTTTTACTGACTTGTAGAGAAAACTTTATTCCTGCTCTCATTTCCAACATGACTTCTCATCCTTTCATGAGGAGCAACAGACCTGATACTTGAGGGCATCCTATAGGAGCCTTTCAGTACCTAAAGGGGAATTACAAGATAGATGGATGGAGAGAGACTTTTCAGCTGGCCTAATTGCAATAGGACAAGAGGGAATGGTTACAAGATGGAGGGGAAATTTAGATTGGAGATTATGAGGAAGTTCTTTCCCCAGAGGGTGGTTAGGCACTGGCACAGGTTGCCCAGAGAGGTTGTGGATGCTCCATCCCTGGCAGTGTTCAAGGCCAGGCTGGATGTGGCCCTGGGTGACCTGGGCTAGTGATTGGCATCCCTGCTCATGGTGGGGGGATTGGAACTAGATAATCTGGGTTTAATATTAACTATGTAGTCCATGGTAAAACATATTCCCAGCACAGAGAGTCTCTTCCTTTGTGCAGGATGTTGTTGTGCTCAAAGAGGTCTACAACAGCAGCAAGGCTGCAGAGGGAGAATGCCACTTGAAGCCTCTCAGCTGGGACCCCAGCCAGAAAAGCTTTTTCTTTTGCAGTGACTGCTTCCTTAAGCAAAAAAGTAAATAACTTCATTTGTTCCAAAACTTCATAAAAAACAATGTTTTGTCTTTTCTTATTTTTCTGTCAGTTCTTTCTCTCTGGAAGGAACAGTTGAATTTGCCATTTTACCTATCCATTTTTGGTCAAGGAGGTGCCCAAGCTAAACAAAAACCCAAAAGCAACATGCTGCTCTGTCAGCAATGGTTGTCTGGGGCCTCTTTCTCTTTCCTATAGTCATTCTCTTCCAATAGTCCAACATTCATGGTTACTTAGCCATATCTTCTTGCTGCCTCTCCTGTAGGAGGAGATGACAGAGATGCTTCTTCAAGGTGCTTGGGGCCAGGCTTTCTACTCTGCTTTCTGACACATCCCTAGCAGAAGCTTTGGAGCAAGTATTAAGGTCAATTCTATAAAATCTACCCCAACAAAACTCTATCACTCCAGTGGTACAAGCAAAGCAGAGAGAAATTAGGGAGCACCAGCTAGGGATGCCAATGAGGCTTAGAGGATAGAAGCATGAGGACACATCATGACATGACTTTGAGTTACCTGAGCACATCACTTTCTCTGCTGTGTATCAGTCACAGTGCCAAAGACTATGCTTCATGGAAAAGCCAATTTTGCAGCCTGCATCCTTCCTGATGTAGTGCTTTCCTAGCCATGGGACCTGGGCAGAAAGTTCTAGCTAAACATAAGGAAGAATTTATTTTCCTTTGAGGGTGCTGGAGTCTCCATCTCTGGAGATATTCCAAACCTGACTGGACACATCCTGTGCAAGCTTGCTCTTGCAAGGGGGTTGAACTAGATGATCTCCAGAGGTCCTTTCCAACCCTTGTGATTGTAAAAACATAACAATCTAAAGGTTTGCTTTTTACCTAATGTATTCTGATGCCCAGCAAAAGGCTTTTAGAGTTGTAAAAATAACATTAGGTAAATCAACCTTCTCTCCAGCTTCCCTGCTGCTTATTCAACAACAATAAATCTGTTCAATGTTGTTGCTCACTGCAAGACCATGAATCAGTGTCCTTGAAAATAACCTATCCATTTTGTCAACAAACCTTAGTTCATCTGGGTTTATTCCATTAAACCTTGGATATGCTTTGTCTCCAGCAACAAAAAGAGAATTGCTCCAGTCTGATCTCTCTGTGCTGTGTAAAGTGAAGAGGAACTTCACTGAAGTTTGTGCTGCCACAAGAGGTGGATGAATCTTGGCTGCCCAAGGCTGTCTGACAATAGACAAGCACAAGCTGATGGCTTTAGAGTGTTTACTTCTATCAACTTTGGGAAGGCAGAACACCTCTGCAAGTTAAGATTTCATGCACAGCTACATTGGGTCAACAGCCCAAGAAAAATCACTTCTGGCAGAAGACAGACATGTTCACCAGGTGATGGAAGGGTTGTGAGCCATTGGACCAGGCTGCTCAGGGAGGTGCTTGAGTCCCCATCCCTGGAGGGGTTTAAGAGCCAGGGAGATGTTGCATTGGGAGGCATCATTTAGCAGGTTGCTAGGGCTAGGACAAAGGCTGCACTGATGAGCTTTAAGGTCTCTTCCAGCTGGAACTGTTCTAGGATTCTATGATGGCAACTGCTGTCATAAAGGGCAAAGAGTTCAGGTTGTGTGACACCTGGTTAAAAAGGACTCAAGAAACAATCTAGAGTTCATCTTTCTTTTCATTTTCACTAGAGTTACTCCTACCTGAGCTTCAAAGAAATGTCTAAATGCAACAGATACCTGAGAGCACTAGAATAATCTTGGAGGAAGCCAGAAAGAAAGAAGACTTTGGGTGCTTGGACCATTTTGTGAGTGAAATTTAATGAGGAGACTTGAAGCCTGTTGATGAGTTGCTTTGCTTACTAGATCAGAAGGATTACACATGGTTTATTTTGAGGAGTCTAGCAGGAGAGATTTAAGGATATCCACATGTGTTTCTGGATTGGTTTGAGAAGGTGTTGGGTTTTTTTTCCCCCAAAGATTAATTCTGTGCACTCATTATAAATCTAATCAACACACCAGAATCAATGAGAGGAGAGTTAATTTAAGGACATACATTTCTTTCTGGTAAATGAGAGCTGAAGCAGAAGGGAAAGTTCTTTTTGCAACTTGTTATAGGCAAAGTTTTAGCCTAGAGCATTGCAAATGTGCACACAGCCTCAAGGAAGCAGCAAAAAAAAATGATTTTTTTTATTGTAGAAAATAAAAGAACTTTACCATTTATTAAAATCTCACCTGAAATGTAAAACCTTCTTTGAATTTAAGGTTGAGAAATGCACTGCTTTGAACTATCTCCAAGTCTGCACTGCTTTGAAACTTCTCTAAGTCTTCACATGGAGAAGAAAACTTGTAATGACTTCAGCAAACAAATCTGAAAATGACCATTTAGGTGATTTGTAAAAAGCTTATTTAGAGGAGGGAAGCAGGCTATAGAAGATTACCTCCAGGAAAATTAGCTTTATACAAAAAACCCTGAACTTCTGCAACTAAATCAGCTGAAGTTTTATGTGCCTTTAAGAATAGAATCCACGTCCAGCCTTTTTAAAATATATGCTTGAGAAAAAGCATATTCAGAATCATTTAAATGACAAAGGATCCTTTCTGGTTGAATAACAGCTTTCAGTCTCAAATATCACCTTTGGGACAAAAGACTCTTATGCCATGCAAGGTGGTCCAGAAATAGCTTTAGTCATTGCAGAACAAATCAGGACAGTACATAATATATCTAAAGAGAGGTATTTTTTTTTCCTGCTACTGGTGGAAGTTCTGCACATTTTTTTGTTGTTGTTTAAATTGTGTTTTCTGCTATTGCCTCACAGCATACCTGATATTTTCCTGCTTTTGAGCTCCTTCAGTGTTGAGGGTCTGAGCTGAATCCCTACCATGGATGACCCTATGGTGTTTAACACAGATCTACCACACATTTGCTTTAAGACTAGCCTGAATTAAAATACAAGCCAGCACTGCACTAATCAACCAAAGAGGACTAATTGACTTTCCCAGCATCTCCTAGAAGAAATGTACCAAAAAAAGTCCTTTTCTGATGATACATTAGCTATTTTCAAAGTCTGAAAGCAGAGGCCTCAAAGTCCCCCAGAAAATGACCTTTGCTGCAATGCTCCAGGGAGAAGGAGGTGAGCTAGTGGCTCACATCAATCCTTGCCTCTTCCTGATGGATTTGCCGCTTCCCAATTTAATTTATTGTGAGCATAGATGTGGCAGGTCATCTTATAGTGAGAAGAATGGCTGACTTCAGTGGAAAGGGACATTTACCTTTTAATACACTAAAATAAGTACAAATCGTGGGAAATGCAGTGACCAAAAGCAAAGTATTGGAAGAGTTGATTTCATGTTAAGGATTGCAAGGGGTTTATTACTTCTAGGGTGAAAATAATGCATTCACACTCTCTCTGGGTAGAAAGTCAACTTCAAAGTCAGAAAACTGGTGCAGAGGGTAGTTGTCTGAGCTACAAAGTCTTTTTTTCCAGGCACATCCACATCACTGCCATGAGATCCTCACTGTGGTTCTCTTGAAACAAGGGAAAATTTTACTATTATCACCAAATAAGGTGATTTTTCTTTTTTTAAGTGAAGGTCTTACAGCCTTATTTCTATTCCTATACATGGTGTGCAATGTAAATGTTCTGTGTGAGTTTAAAGTTTGGTAGCTCAAGCTCTCCCTCTTATTCCCCTGGAACCTACACAGCTCTGAAGGCTCTAGAATACATAACATGGAAAGAAATGTCAAGATTCTTCTGTGGAAAAATATCTTCCCTTTTGTCCTAGTGTTTGATAGCCAAAATGGCAAATCTAAACATGCCTAGGACTATTTTTTTTTTTCCTATAGGCCAAATTTATCTTATTAAATTACTTCTGACAGAAACCAGTCAAAAGTTGAATGTGGAAACCCAAGAAGCTCAGCAGATTAAATGCCTTGCTTGGAAAGCTTGAAAATATGAAGGATGCTAGTTTTATAGTCTGGTGATACCCCAGAGCAGATGAACATCAGAAAACAAATTTATACTTGTTAAGGCTGTGGAATTACTTCATTAACAACATCCTCCCCAAGACACTATCTCAGAGCACCACTAAATAGCTTGAACTACACTTTTCTTTCACCACTATCTGTAGCCAAGTGTGGAGAAGCTCTTGAGAGATTTACTACCACACTAAACAAGAAGACTCTAGCACAACAACAAAATCATTCTCTCAACAAGTGATATTCTCATTAAAAGGGGGAAAATGTACACTGAGAGCTTTGAGGATAATTCAGAAGATAGTATAAAAATCAAGATGCTGGCATAGCCAAGGGATCACACACCTGGCTGGCATATTTTTGTTGCTTATTATTTGCTATGTTATTAGAATACTGGGTGACTGAAGTGTCCCAAGAGAACAAAGTATCCCCAAAAAGCATCCTCAAAGCCAGGGGACAGCATCCTCTGTTAGAGGTTTGTGTTTTCAACCTGTTGCTTGGTCTGGAACCTGCTGAATGCCATGGGGTTGCAATTGTATTTCCACATTCAAAGACATAAGCATGAGCCACAGCTTCATTCTGTATAAAACAAGCATGAAAGGACAGAATTGGGCTGCAAAAGGGTAGAACCTGCAAGGATTTACACCACATTATACAAACAAGCACACATCTACATATCTGGGGCTAAACTGGAGTAGTTATAATGACCTAGCAAAGAAAGGAGATAGGGAAAAGGAGAGATAAGCTGAGGGCTGAACTGAAAACTGCTTTAATGAAGCAACCAAACTGCTACCATCACCAATATAGAATACACAACAAAGCTCTACTCACCCACAGTGCTCACAATAAACAAACAAGAAGGGAGGCAGCAGAAAAAAGAAACACTTCTTAGCAAACTTTCTCCTTTATACTGAGTGTGACCTTCATGGTCTGGGATACACCTGGAGCCAACTGAGCTCAGCTGCCTTGGCTGACTCCAAACTGCTCATGGCCTGTGGCTGGCCTAGGATCCTGGCCTAGCAAAACCAGGACACCACACTACATAGATAATGTAAGAATTTCATATTTGAAACAAAACCAAAGGATTCCTACTCCTGGGGATGCTGAAATGCTAGATGAAGCAGTTGTTCTAGAGCATGTTCCACCACTGAGCTGGAGGGCTGCTCCTCTGGCATGCAAGGGGAGGGATCCCAAATCCTGCCAGGTGCCCTCACATCCCATCTCTCACTGTGATAACAGCACAAGTCATCTGTGAGACAGACATTGTGCTGGGACAGTGACATTTCTGACTTGATATTCACTCCCTCACTTGACCTCAAAACCACTTTGTCACTGTGCTCTGTGTGGTCCATGCTGGGCAATGTTCTGGTGGACAAAGACTGATCGTGTCTCTAAACCTCTCTGAGAGCTTTTGTCATGAATACTGAGCTAGTCTGAGAGCCTAAACACTAACTGTGCCCTCCTAGAGGATTCAGATTACAGCTGAAATCAGATCTTCAGCTCAGAGCAGTGCAACCTGATCTTTATTAGTTTATTACTTTTTTTTTTCAGCATACCAAATGGTATATTGAAGGGTTTATTTAAAGCTATTATTCTCTCTGGGTAAATCCTCCTTTACTGCCACCAAGAACTGAACCACTCACTGTTCTCTAATTCAGGGTTGACATCCATTTCCTGAGGTGTGTGTGTGTGAGATGAGGAAGCTGGGAGATAAATTCCATCAGGCCTTGTATCTTTTCCTTCAGGGACATTGATCAGATTGTTCTGAAATGCAAAAGAATCATACTTCAAGACAAGAAACATTTGAGTGTGAAAAATGTTTGCTGCTGAGAGAAAGCAGAGGCAGTGAAGAATACAAATTGCCACAGCACACAACCCAGATAAACCCTTTGGAAAATTCCTTCACCTGGACCAAACCACATGCTGGGTATACAAGTTATCAAAACATCTCTCTGTCAGGACACTCTGCTTTTTAATGAAATAATAATTCATCTGGTTAAAAAAAAACCAAATCCATTCCTTAAAACCTCCTGATAATGAGAAGGCAGTTGAAATGCACAGGTAATGTGTGTTTTTGGCACAAGAGAGTAAAACCACATTCAGGTGCTAGGGAGGTAACAGTGAAAATGGGCATAAGGTGGAATAATGTTCTTTAAATGTATCCTCCAGTTTTGTCCTTTAGGGAAACAATTCAGCATCTGCTCTAGACTTGTTGGAGCTGTTGTCTGGGCTAGTTGTGCCTCACAGTGCAGTTCAGGAGCTGCTGGGACCAGCTGTGCAATTAGAGCATCAGTGCAGCCAGAGAAGCCTTGGGATGCAAGTCTGAATGGAGATTGAGAGCAGAGAACCTGGAAAGTCTGATGGATCTTTGTAAGGAAGAAGAGCAGGAGCTAGGAATCAAACACTTGTAACTCTAAGGATGTTTATTGTTCTTTGGTTGACTTAGAAAACATTTGTTAGAGCTGAAAAACCAAGGTGGTGCCACAGGCAGGCTGTGGGCATCACCCACCTCATGGAAGTTGTCCAAACATGATGACCTCTTTGCTCTGAGGAGAAAAGAACCATCTGCCAGGGCAGCAGGTAAAACCCAAAAAGCCCTTTTTGAACTGCCTGTAGTGCAGTGTTTAAACCTATAAATCACAGTCTCCACTACTGGCATCCCTCCACTAGCCCTGGGTGAGGTTAGAGCACCCTGAGTCACAAACAAAAGCAATATCTCATGGCTACAACCCAGCATCCTTCCTCTGGGCTCCACAATTGTCCAGAAGGTAAGTGACTAGCCTTTTGCAGCTAAATATATTTTATGGAAGACATTAAGTTGCATTGTAAGAGATGCAAAACTCTCCAGCTTTTAAAGGAAATTAAATTATATACATTTCCAAGCCAGTAGAGAGAATACTTTCTAGTCTTTGTTTAAATTGCAAAGAATGAGAGGTCATCAAAAGAGATTTATGTTAAATGCAGAGAACAATCTACATTCCTTGATTAAATTTGACCTTTGACTAACAGGCAAAGAAAAACAGTAGATTGGAAAAACATTTCAAAAGAGACATCTCCACTCAGGTTTTACTCTTAAGAGCTTCAGCAACACAACTTTGAAGGCACAGGAGACTTAATTCATTGCCATTAAGGAACACAAGAAACTTCAGAATGACCTGGAGAAAAAAGAATGAGTCATTGTGTGACTAAGAAGAGATTTTTTTTACTGAATAGTGGATGTGTTTATATGTATTATCTCCAATGAAAGCATGACACAGCACATAACTCACTGGTTTTTTTCATGTTCATCTTATATGTGCTGATGAGTAGAAAGAGGAGAGTTAAGACCTCACCACTTTGGTGCTCCAGCACCTGAGGGAGTTCTTCTCTCTTTCTCTTGGCCTTCCCTATCACACACTCAAGTTGCTAGAGCTCTGTGTGGTTCAGGAGCTACCCTTGTAAAAGCTGGAGAGCTACAATCCTGCTTTTCAGCCAGGAACTAAGCAGCTCAGACATGGAAAGGACTCTACAAAACTTAGTTGTGAACTCAGCCCGAGCTTGTTCTGCAGTGTGGAAGGGCTGAGGTCTTTTAATTCTTTGAACTCTGAATTTCTGTGTTCAAACCAAGCCAGAAATAATGTAATCCTTCAAGGCAAGCTGCTGTTTCCAGATTTCTAGTGTATTGTGAAGGACCAAATATCTTGAGGCAGTTCAGATAACGGTTTATTGTGACTCTGAATGGTTCTTGCCAGGAGCTTGAATCCTCTCATAGAAACCTCAAATATTGCCTCAGTGAAGAAAAGTTCTTGACCTATTGAGTGGAGACATTTCTGCCATGTGATGAATGTTATCAAAAGCTGCCTCGACCCACCAGGGTTTGCCAAATGGTTAAACTCTTTGGTTCAAGTCAACAAGCTGTAACAAAAAGATGTCATGGAAACCAGTAGCACCACTGGAGAAAATAAGCAGTATCCACCAGGTGAGAGTCTTTCTCAGACCATTAGAGAGGCAGAGATGCTCAAGTAAGCCTCATTACATCCCTTGGTAATGTAATCCATGTGCCTCACAATTCAAAGGTTTGGGTGGTGATTTGAAGGCAATCAAACTGCATCAATTGGGAGCTTACTTGTTATGTCTGTTATATCTTTATGTGGTTTTAGTCCACAGCAGCAGGAACAGAGAAATTAATCTACCCACACTCACAATATAATGATACTTATTAGCTGTAATCACAACAGCTCCATGAATACAAACTATAGCACAGTAATGAATGCTAAGGGGAAATACCAAAAGCCAAACAATCTACAGCTATGTAAACATCCTATTTGACAGTGATAACAAGTCCTACAGCAATTTTCCATGCAGTGTTATTCAGCTGATATGCAACCACAAATGAACTAGCTGGGATTTTCTTCTGGTTCTATTTGGTACTTCCCTATAGTCTACTCCCAGTTTTCTGAGCCCAGCTGCCAGGAAAAGAACCTGATATCTAGAGAGACCATTGTGCCTCTGTACTCAGCACTGGTGAGGCTGCAGCTCAAGTACTGTGTTCAGTTTTGGGCCCCTCACTGCAAGAAGGATATTGAGATGCTGGAGTGTGTCCAGAGAAGGGCAACAAATCTAGAGCACAAATGTGATGAGAAGCAGCTGTGAGGGAACTGGGATTGGTTAGTCTGGAGAAGGGGAGGCTCATGTACCACTGGAATGCCTGTTGCATCACTGCCACAAGTTTCACCCTGGATCTTAGGTTGTTGCTCTCACTGAACTCATTCATACAAAGGTAGAATCCTAGAATCCTAGACTGGTTTGGGTTGGAAGGGACCTCTGGAGCTCATCTAGTCCAACCCCCCTGCAGTGGGCAGGGACATCCCCAGCTAGAGCNATATTTTACCTTCTGTGAGTCCCAATCTCCAAGAGCTTTCTTTCTGAAGACAATCCAGTTCATCTCTCCTGCTTCAGCAGAAGGAAATCTTCATGCCCCAGCATGAGCGAGAAAAGCAAAGTGCAGGAAGATCTGCTTCAAAATGTGTTCAGACCTCAAGAGTTTGCAACACAAGTCCCACAGGCTGTAAATTTGGGCCTTTCAACCTAAGTGTTTCTTCTGTTAATTTGAAAAGCACTTGAATTTGCTGCTTTGAAAAGAAAAATCTATACAAATAAATCTCTTGAAAGACTCAAGCTGATGCTTGGTTAGTGTTTAATGATCTGGAAAATTGCTGGTTCAGAAGCACTTGCTCCAGGCATCCCAGTGAAACAGATGCTGGTGAAAGAGAGGTGATATAGTACCTCACAGCAGAGAGAAAGTCTCTCCAAGAGCATCTTGGACTACTTTGGTCTGAAATACATTTTAATGTCACACAAATGGGGTCACAGGTCCCCCCAAGTCCTTCCATTACACTGATATTCCATCTGTATAACACATTGGATTGAAGGGAGTGCTTTACACTTCTGAGTCTTAAAAAATGGGGGTTTTCTGCCCTCACATGAGTGTTTTTGGCTAGTTTTCTTTTCTCTGGGTTTGCTCCCATGGAGCTGGCATCTCAGGAAAGGGTTGGTGGGAAGATTGAATCTGTAGCAATGATACTAGCAAATCCTGCACCTGATTTGAAGTGAGCAAGAGGGATATGAGTAAGGTGAAAGAAGATTCCTACAGATGACTGAGATATAGGATGTGCTGGGTTTACTCTCAGCTTAACCACAAAGTTCATTCATGCCTTTAGGTACTTTTCCATATCATCTTTTTCCCCAAGATTTTGATTCTATTAATTGTTCCATTTAAGAAGAAACAACAAAAGGATTAGTTCAGAAACTGGACTAATGAACACCAAGGAATCTTGTTCAGAAACTGGACTAATGATCACCAAGGAATCTGGTTCAGAAACTGGACTAACAAACACCAAGGAATCTGGTTCAGAAACTGGACTAATGAACACCAAGGAATCTGGTTCAGAAACTGGACTAACAAACACCAAGGAATCACTGTAAATCTTGCCTGGAGCCATCTAAAAGGTAGTTGTCTATTGAAGATGAAGATAATATAGTTTCTCAAGATGGGATAAACCAACATTTCCCATGCAAAATCCCAGTGGAAGAGGCTGGGTGCAGGAACACCTCCAAAATACCAGAAAGATTTTGTTACTAATAGCATAATATGCCCAAGATTTTCTTATTAAAGCCCTTTTTTCATGTTGTTTTTAAGGCAGTTATATAGCACTGTCTGGCAGTAGAAAACACCACGTCCTTCTGCTTGTAAAGTATCAAAATGCATTAGGTTAAAAGCATGTGTTCCACTTGCAGTAGCTATCATTTATTTAGAAATTGGATGAAGAAATGATTTTAATACCTTTTCCTTACTCAAGAGCAACCTCTCATAAAAGGTCTATTATTTATCCCTTCAGATTTCATTAAACACACAGCATTGCAGGTTACTTACTACAGATCATGGTTAGTGAGAAATGCAATTATCTTACAAAGAAATCAATAGAGATATATACATTTTTAGAGGCCATAACTATTGTCATGGTAGCTAGGAAGCAGAATTCATCTCAGGTTATTCAAAATAGTGCTGCTCAGAGGTAATCTCCTTTAAAACTTCATTTTGCTCACTGACTTTAGGCAAGTAAAGAAATGCAGCTAGAGCTGTCTGAGTACTTTGAGCAGATGTGAATGGGCATGTTGAAAGAGTATTGCTGGGTTTGAGCTCTTGTGTTATTAAGAAACTAAAACCAATCAGACTGAAAAAAAAAATCTGGGTCAAAATGTGAATCAGTGGTTGGTTTTCTGCAATAAAAAATGACTAAGGACTTCTAGATCTTACTGAAATGATTGATATTTAAGACTGTAAGTAACTGACTCATCTCTCTAGGTCAAAGCAAGGCAGTTCTCCAGTGGTTGTGTTCTGCAATCAGATGCTTGGCTCTGCACAGCAATTTTCCAGGGATCATTACATGCCTGAAACTCTTACAAGTAGTTTCCTCACAGGAATAAGTTTTTCACACTTATGTCAGTGATAAATTTCCTGAATTACCTGTTCCTGTAAAGCCCTAATTTAGAGAAGTCATTTCTCAATGGCAGGTCCCTCTATGTGCCATGAGCAAGTTCCACTGAGTACATTTACCCTGCAGCCTTGTTTCATGTTACTGATTTTAGAGTAAACATAACCATTTCATCCAGACCAAGGTACACCATGGTACCTCTCATTTCATTTTCTGTTTGCACCCCTTATGCTATAATCAAGGTATCTGACCAGAAGTGATTAGTTGAACTTACATAATGATTGTATATAATCTATTAGCTATCACCTGTAGATTTATTTCTAATTGTCCTTAAGTTGATATTTGTGTCTGTGATAGAACCTTAGAATCACCACAGCTGGAAAAGGCCTCTAAGATCCTCAAGTCCAACCATTCATGTCCCTGTATGCTGTTAAATTACCTGTGGAATATTATTTTGCAGATTCTGATAGAAAGAGCATAATTGATTAATATGAAATGGAGTCAATTGAGCTTCTTTTTAATGTACTGCTAGTAAAACCCACTAAGAATCTCATCTCCTGTGATGTACTTAGCACTGAGGACACACTGCTTGCTGCCTCAGCACAGCTCCTAGAGTTAACCACATCAATTTCTATGATGTTCCCTATTGCTATTGCCTTGTGTATCCCTTGGAGAAGTTAGAACAGACTTGCCATAAAATATGATACTTAAAATCAGACATTAGAGATGTAGCTCACAAGCATTTACCTTGTCTGTCATTGCCAGAAACAGAGAGATGTTAAACATCTCTACTATGTCCTATATGAGTTTTTGGAATGCAAAAAACAAAACAAAAACCAAACCCAAACAAGATTTGGATAATCTGATTCCCAGATATGTTGTTTGACTCCAAAATTAAATGGCCTGTTTAATTCTCAGGAAGGATTACCTTAAAAGACACAAGTTAAGTAAATTAGAAGATGGAAGTCTGAATATGTTTTATTTATCTGAGAAGTTCACCAAAATGAATTAGACAAAGGAAACCTTAAAGAATTGTTCCTTCAAAGGAGCTGCTGTGCAAGCAAACCATCACAAAAGGAGATGGAGTCTTTCTCCCACAAGAAATTCCAATAGCATTTACATTGGTCTCCTTTATATTCTCATACCTACCTTCCAAACACAGACATCAGCCCAAAATCAATTTGTAGACTTGCACTGCCCAGAGGAAAGTCTCTGCACCAGTGGGAATATCAATGACTTGGAGCAGTGAAAGCTCAGGTGGTGGCCAAGGGCTCTCCCATCCCCTCCCAGGCACTGCTGGAGATGAGCTTTCTCCTTCATTCCTTCCCCTGAAGGCTGATGATCCCAGCTCTGGGCACCAACACTCCCAGCAGCTTAGCTGGTGTGCCTCTGGGCCTGAGATGCCTCCCTGCTAGCTGAACATCTAAGCTGACTTTACAAGGGGTAACCAAATGATGGAAGACTAGAGGAAGGGGGAATGAGTATTTTGGAATTCCTTTCTAAGTCCTTTCTGCTGTTTACAAGTGGTGCAGGGAGGAAGGATGTTTCCCAGCTCTTGTTTCCAGAGCTTCTGTTCCTCACANTCCTTCTGGAGCTGAGGGGCTATTTGAAATGATTAGTAAACCTATGGATAAAAAGCAATGGGGCACATGCTGATGGATATTGAAGGGCTCTAGAAAGCATAAATATGACATCTACTTAACTAGCAGGCTCCCAGAATTCCTGAGTTGCAAATGGAAGTGTTCTGAGGGGCAGCATCCTTCAGCACAGCTCTTTGGACCAAGCATGTGCACAGACAGTGCTTCCAGCCATGACAACCCAGAGCAATTAGAAGAAGGCATGCTCTGTGCATTCATATGTCTGAACAAACTCATCTGAAATTTGGGGAGGAAAGTAACCAGTAAGCCCATGGTTTTATACATCTAGGCATCCTACTAATGCCAGGTTCTCCCTGGAGCACACACCTGCCATCATGGTCTAGAGCAGCAGGGAGAGTTGCTTCCCCAAAGAGATGAAGTTGCAATGAATCACTGTGATGAATAGCCTAGGGCAACAGCTCATCCTATGAAGGACACTTTTAAATATGTTTTTCTTCTCTGGCAATGAAATATTGTCCTGTCAGAAAGCATTGATGAATGAGGTAAGTTGGACATGACCCATCTCTGCAGCAAGAGGTACCTGCCTTTTCCCAAGGAACACAAGCTGATCCATGAACTGCTGAAGCACTTGGATCCAGAGAAGCCCACAGAGAAGCCTCCAGCTGGCATGGCTTCAGAAGAGCCAACACTGACAAGTAGCTAATATCAAAGGTAATTAGAAATATCTTCAGACTTCACTGCCAAAAAGAGTCTGCCTCATATCTTTTTGCCAGCAGATGATGACAACATTTCTTCTTCAACATGAAGACAGTCTTGGGATACCAAGGAGCATCTCCTGGCCAGGGGAACACTCACTCCAGCCCAATTGCTTCACTGCTGCCAGGGAAGTCAGATCCACACACTGTGAGTGTTGGCAAGGGAAGAGATGCTCATGATGTCCATGTGATGAATGCAGAGCAAATCCTGACCTGCATTAATCACATTAAGAAGGGGAATTCTTTTTCCCTCTCACCACAATTCAGCTGTGTCAGAAGGAAACTCTTGCCACTTTTGCAATGATTAATATTTGCTGCAATGCTTTAAAGCATTATTTAATTAAACTTCTTTTCACTATGTCTAAGGCCTTCCCTCTTGCTTTTCTCACCCCATTGTCTGTATCAGGCTGATAAGAATGCTTTTGTCTCCCAAATCAGTGTGGTGTTTGGTTGGGGTGGCTCTTTTTGCTAATTATGGAATTTTTAGTGGTGTTTTTTTCTTGATGAAACTGAATTCTGAGCCCTTCTAGTCTCTGAATTGTTTCACTCTGCCCTACAAACAGGAGGTGACAATGGCATGCAAAGGATGTTTCAGAGGATCTGGGTTTCCCCTGCCTTCTCAAAGGGAGCTCACATCTGGCCAGGAAATAAGAATAAGGACACACTGGGGAGAATTTAGACAAGCCAGTGAAGGCTGAGATGTGCAGCATCAGCAGGAGGTGGAATGTGGCTCTGCTGCATTTCAGTCCTCAGCTCCCTCCCTCTGATGCCCTTCTGCAGGGATCTTCTTCATCAGCCAGTCCACATGTGGCAATGGAAAAATGTTTCATCCCCCCAACCTTCAGTTAATTGTAATATTTCCAGGAAACAAGAGGTTTTTCTACCCAAAACTATTCCATATCAAGCTGGAGACTTTGCTTCCAAAGATTTTATTATTTTTTTGGAGTTTCACCACTGATCCATTAACTTATCAAGGATAATGGAGAGCATCTTGCTCCTTGTGTTACAGTCCTAATGTATAGCATTTGTCAGATTTGATCATTCTCTGTTTACAGGAAGCCAACATTTACCAGTCATTAGTCTTCATCCTTTTCATCCTCTTGCAGCAAGGAGTGATCTGTATTTCCTCCAGTGGAGTCATTGAGATTTGTAAGCCACAGAGCCTTGAATCTGATATTCTTCACAATGGGAACAATCTCTCAAATTAACTTATTGGAGAAGAATGTAAATCAATTATGTTTACAGCTCTCAACAAACAGAATTAAAATGTTCCACCAGTCTGCTTCGAGCTCCTAATCATTTGTGTGATTAATCCAGTGTCTGGGATTTGCAGGAGAGCATGAGCTGAATTGGTTTCTCTTCATTATCTGACATAGTTCAGTTATTCCTGAGGTGTCCTCACAAACCCAAGCAAGCAAGCAATCCCCTCCCTTGAAAGAATGATCCCTGGAGGAATGGAGAACACCCACTGCCATTCCTCAGGAGCATTGCACAGTGCAAATGCAAATCAGAAGGTTCCACTCTTGAGGCAGCAAATGAAGCACAATCAATCACTGGCCAAGAATCAACATCCATCCAAGCCTGCCTCAGGTCAGCCTGCTCAGGAAGGAGTGGGAGGGAGGGCAAGAGAATTCAGTGTATGAGAGAGAGCAATGCAGCTCCTGAAAATCATGAACAGCCAAAAAGGTGAAGGCTCAAAGTGCCACTCACCTCTCCACTACATTTTAATCCTCTGCAGCATCCATCTCCCATCTTCCCACTTCAGCTGGACCAGAACAATAAGGAGGCTTTGATGATCCCCAGGGTCTCTCTGTTTTTGCAATCATGCTAAAAGACAATCCCTAATCCCTATGAATGATTTGGTTCCTGGCTCTGAAGAGCCCTTTTGGGGCTGGAAGGCTCTGCTTCATACCACCCCACAGGTCCTGCTTCCAGGCTGTCATATCCAGGCTCCCCATCCCTCTCCTGCAGAGAGCAGGGATGCCTTTGGGCATGTCTGAAAGAGGCACAATACCAGACCAGATCCCAAAGCCTAAGCACAGGAGGGTAACTAGCTTATTTCAGGAGAATCCAGTGTGCCAGCAGTGTCCAAGATCCTAGACATCTTTTTTGGCTGGGTCAGCTCTGCATGAGATGTGAGCCTGCAGGCTGTGCTCATTCCACTGCAGGAAGAGTTCAGCCAGCTGGGAGAGGTTCATCCATCCACCTCTGAACTGCAACAGCCCAGATCCTTCCCATCCTCATGGAAATCTCTGCTCAGCCTGAAGTTTGACAAAATCCATACTTTATGCATCATAAATCCAGCATTTACTGATAACATACCACATTATTTATTCCAACCTTCTCATCAGGAAATTACAGTAAATGGATTCTTTTCTATCCTCTGTTTTAAAAGGTCTCATTATTTTATTATTCAGTGTATGTACATGCAGATAAGTAATAATTATCCTGAGTATTATCCTGCATAATAGAGCCAGTTAATGCTCAGAGATAATAGTGCAGAGACAGCTCATTATACCAATTTGTACAAAAATAACAGAATTATTTTCTTTTCCCTCTGAACCAACTTGGTCTGGTTGGATAATGGCAAGTTTCAATCACTTCTTTATTTGCTGAAAGATTCAACTCTGTGCAGCCAGGAGAGAGATTAGTACTTTCATGATGAATCACCAAGTGCTTTTGTATGGGATTGAAAGAGGAATTAGCCATCCCAAGGATGTGAAGACAAATGGGTGTAAGGCTACACCAAAATAAGGATGATCCTAAAATTACTGCACAGCTTGCTTACAAGAAATGACATTTATGAATTCATGCTGAGAAAACTCCAGTTGAGTGTGGAGAGGAGGAAATGGTGATGGCTTCCAGCATCTCAGCACCACACAAGGTCAAGGTGCACAAAACCAGTTCAGCCATGGAGCATGTTTAGTTTTGGAAGGCTAAGCTTATAACCTACAGCAGGATACCTGCAACTCAAGAGGTGGCTTTCCTGCAACAAGAAGAAACTTTATTCCCTGATAAGCCAGCTGCCCAGAGCACCCTGTGCTCTCTGCTGGATCCCAGCACATGCAGCACAAAGGCAGAACTAAAGGGAAAGAAAGATTGCATTTCAAGCCTTTCTGTCTTGCATCCCTTGGAAGCCTTTCCTGCAGTGGAAAGAGAAAATCACTCCTCTATTGAACACAATTTTATAGCTCACTTCTGCTTTTGATGAAAACTCATTTGTGGGGTTGTTTTGTGTTGTTATTTTTCTGCACCAACATTTAAACATGTGCTCAGGGAATGGGAAGCTTCCCTTTAACCCAATAAAATATTGTTCCTGCCTCTTAGACAGACATTACTGATTCTTGCCATTTCTAGCAGAGGAGCCTGGGAATTTATTTGCCTGCAGCCTTTGGATTTTTTGCTGTGCCAGCTGCAGGAGGGTGAGGGATGCTGCTCTTGGGCCATGATCTGTCACTGCTTTGATAGGGAGTGCAGGTTTATTCTCAAGCCATGATACTGACCCACGTCCATCCCTTGACACAAGCAGTAGGAGCCTGGTTCTGCAGGTGCAGATGAACTTTGCCACCTTCTCCCCTGGAGCTGTGGTGTCCTGGGGGAATGGTTCTTGCCCATCTCCTGGCTTCCAGCTAGCTGATGCCACTGCCTGTTGCAAATCTACCTACAGTGCTGACAAGTTCCTTTCTATAGATTACAAAGGGCGTTTTCCCCACCTAAACTGCATGAGCCAGCAACACAATTCACTGGAATACAGTGCCTCTAGAAACACTCTATAATCATGGCTAGGTGTTGCTAACGCAGCTCCAGGGAGGGCTCCATCCACGCTCTTCCCAAGTGCTTTTTCCAAGTGCTGCTGGCTGCAAAG
>VWZO01006420.1:732869-772212 GCA_013396975.1 Bucco capensis | reverse complement strand
CAGGTTGATATATAACTTCTGTTTTCTTTAAGCTAACTTCCAGCCCAAAAAGCTCAGCAGTGGCTGCAAAGCAGGACGTTAAACGCTGCAGAGCTACTGCTGTATGGGCAACAAGTGCAGCATCACCAGCTTAGAGGTGTACTTCATTCTGAAATCAACAATTAACTAAAACTGTTCCAACAACAATCCAGACTTCCTACTTCTGAAAACCTCACCCACCTAGAACCAATCCTTTTCCTCAATGCAACCACAGGCTGTCCAATTCCAAACAAAAATGCGTGTTGAACTGGAATAGAAATTAACTTACCTCACTAACCTAAAGGAAAGCACCTTAAAAAGAATACAAAACCACCAGAGGCAGGAAAATATCAAGGCAAACTTTCAGAAAGATTGCCTTGTTAAGATTGGTCATGCTGGTTTAGCTCTGTGCTCTGGCTGCCAACCTCCAGGTGCTTTCAGAGCTGAGGACCACAGTCTAAAGCTACAGGTAAAGCATTAATATTTGGAGCAGAAGCAGCCTGCCTGTATGGAAGCTATCAAGGATGGAGAGTGCATCCAAAACCCCCAAGAAAAACTACCTCTGCTCTGAGTTAAGTGGTCTCATTTAAGCATTTTGGTATGGTACATCCAGAGCTGCTCAGATGCTCTCTCTCCACACTAATGCAATGATACTTCTAGCATTAGTGTAAGTGTCAAACTGCTGCACTATTTCTTTATATTGTATTAAAAAACAAGGCCTTCTCCTACTTTTCCTAGAAGAGTTTTCAAACTCTTAATATATAATAATAAACTATATATAATAAATCCCAGAAAAATCTCTGCTTGCCATCCACTGATGATGCTAATAAATCAGTTGCCTCAAGGATTCTACCAGACAATATTAAAACTATTCAAGAGGTTTCACTTGTGTTTCAAGACTTTTTCACATTAAGGAATGATCTCAACTTAGATTTGCATGGCCTTAAAATTACTCTGTGCTTCTTTAAAGCCATAAAAAAAAACCCAATAAAAATTGGAGTTATTTTGTTTATGTCTTAATGATTTTTGCCAGCTAGTTAAGAAAAAGATGGAAAAGGAAGTCTTGTGTATATCTGCCCACAAGTAGGCACTTACATGAGAATCAGGATGACTTCTTGTCTCACTCTTCACTCTGCAGGATGGCTTTGAGAACTACTTACTTAAGGTAAACTCCCAATTAAGCTACTCTGCTTTTTCATTTAGGCACAGGATTCATTATAGAGTTAGGCCAAGAGAGTAAACAGGAAAAACAACTCTCAAACAATTTGCCTGCAGTATCCACTAAAGCAGTGATTTCACAGATAACAGCTTTGCAAAACATCTTTCTTTACAGAACTCAGCTCACTAATGCTGTATTTCATCAGGTGGGTGGAGAATTTCCCTGGCAAAGTTCTGCCACAACTGCTTCCAAAATTATCAGACCTATTTGGAATATCTTTAGGATCCTATCTTCCCTCAAAAACACTGCCTACAAGCAATCTCATCACAAATGAAAGCAAAAAACTCCCATTACTCAGGAAAAAAGGAATCTTTGGCAAGTATCTTGGTAACTGTAGCAGAAGCTTTAAGCAACAAATGGGATATGCTAAATAGTACAAGAAGTCATGAGAACTTCAGCTCACACAACACAATTGAACATCTGAAGGTGACCAAAAAAAAAGACAAAGCCAAATCAAACAAATTCAAAATGCTCATTCACACTGCAATTAAATTCATCACACACTGCTGCATGCTTTCTGCTAGACTGCTAAACAAATTCAACTGAGGTACTGTTAGGAATCAGTCTGGCTAATGCATCCTTAAATTGTAATGCCATGAAAGGCTGGAGCTAAGTTTTTTGGGTATTATGGAACTGATTCTCAAAAGTAAGACCTGCACAAACTCATACACTTGATTTATTCCCCCGCCCCCCATACTTGTTATTAATGAATATATCATTCTGGAACAAACAGGTTTTTTCCTCACCCCAAGGCTAATGTATGAAAACAACTAAACCAAGTACAGATTTCACTAAGACAGACTAGTTCACATACTAAGCTAGTTTCCATCCTATTCTTCCATAAGAAACACCAATCTTCATTGCCAGTTATTTCTCAGAAAAGAAACAGACTGCATTTATTATTTTCCTTACTAAAATGAAGCTTTACTTGTGCAACATGCAAGTGAAAAGAAGAACCAAACCTCCTTTCCCTTCAAACACAATACACATGGGTGCAAGAGCACCCAAAAATCTCTCATCTAAATTTACAAGCAATATATCTTAAAAGATACCAGTTCACCAAATCAGGTTCAACAGCAACAACAAAGCATAAACTAGAAATGCCCTCATCCACAAACTAGCATCACCCAAAAGGAAACAAAGTGTATTTTCTGTCTGCTTGTCCTTGGGGTATTGTGTAAGATGACAGTACAATAGGTCTACCAGAGAACCCAGGAGTTCCTTTACACCCATCATTACCCAGTAAGTTTAACCAGGCTTCTCCAGGCTCCTTTCCACCCACACAAAACCCTCTTACAGGCATTGCTACAATGAACTTCACAATGTCATAGCCTCATCTGCTGTGTGGCCCAGGAGAGCTGAAACTTGGCTCGTGGCATTTCAGAAGTGGGTCAGTAAAAGTGTCCTTACTTGCCTTATTAATGCCAAGTGCCAGAAGGACACTGAAAGGGTTAATACCAGTGAATGCTGTCATTGAAATGAAATTTGAAAGATATAGTAGTATTCAAGTAACATTCTGCAGCTCAAGGAGGCAAAGTAACAATACACACACCTGGCAATCCCTCTTGGCTAGAAAGGCAGCAATAGGGAGTTTTCTTGCTTTCTTTTCCTTCCAAGAATGTATTTTCCACTTATTCAGAGCAGAACATTCACAGTTGCTGCTGTACAGACATGGTGCCCACCTCTGACATGAAATTTCACAGAGGCCTAGAAAGATTCCTCTTCTTTTACCAGACCAGCCACAGAATAGCACTAGAAGGTTGAGAACTTGTAACAGCACAGAACTGCACACAGCTTCCAGAGATGATGATTCTTGATCTGGAGGAAGTTAGATGAGAATCTGCTAGTTGATGAGAATCTGCTAATGCAAGAGAGAAAGAATCCAGACAAAAAGCAGTACTGGCACTTGACAGCAGTGGAGTCAGAGCTCTGACTGCAGTAATGACTTAGTGCCAGGCAATGCTTTGAGAAGGTCCCAGACCTCCAGCACCCACTGTGGGAGCCTGGTGCCACAGTCCCTGGCACAGGTTTTGATTCAGGGTAACCAGCTTTCAGCCTAACAACTCCCAGGGCCCAGCTGGTGAGCTGGCACAGACTGGGGACTGTTCCCAGCAGGGACTTTGGATGTGGCCACTCTGCCTTTGAGGGTAGGACTTTAAGAGCATGGATATGAGCTTTTCCACTGCCAGCTGCAAAGCAGCCCCAGGCACATCCCATTCAACAGTAGATACAATCTCAGCCCAACAGTGCTGGGACCAAAGAGTCAAACCAACAGATCCTACCATAGTCTGCAAGAGGTGTATGCCCAGGTCACAAACCTGGGAATCACAGGTTTCCCTTGTTTATTTTTAGTGCTCAGCTTCTTAGTTCTTTCTTGGCAGATGAACTTATAACTTGGTCAACTGTTTTTCAATATGCCTAATGGTTTTAGAAGGACTTGTCCAAGTCAGAGACTTGGACTTTTAAGTCATCCTCCTCATTACCCCTTTTCAGCAATCCTGATAAGATACCTTTCCACCATCCAAACTCCTTCTATAATGAAGCATCCTGAGTTCTTAAAGATTCCTGGGTCATCCCCTATGCAACTAAAATACTGCTCTACACAAATTCTTCCTCTATGTACTGTCATTTTTCCAGCCCTGGGATTTAATGCATCAGCAGGAAAACAAAACTTTAAACAGCTCCATTCTAAAATATAAATATTTCATTGTTTATAGCATAGGTTATTCTCCTCAAGGAAAACAAACCCAGGCAAACTGCCAGCAATGTTTCTAAAAACAAAAGGTCTACCACAAGTACTTTTCCTCTAGCTGGTCAAGTTTGGGAAGGCATTCTGCTGCTGAGGAGTGGCATCTGCTGGCAGACAGGCACTCCACAAAGATCAGATTCACTAATAAAAGAAAATAATAAAGGAAAAAAAAAAAAGAGAAGGAAAATCAGAGCCCACATTATTCAAAAAGCAACTTTCCTTTGCTTTTTGACTATGGGATGATGATATTTTTCTTAACAATATAACTCCTCTCAGTTATGGTACCAAATTGCCCATGAAGCAGAACAACATTGCTAACACTGCCTACAGCAGTGCAACTAAGGGGAAAAAAAACCCCACAGCTCTACAAGATCTCATCTTTGTAAACCACCAAGGACATCAAATATGTCTTGTTATTTAATTAAAACTCTACACATCATGAATCTCTTAAATACATTCTTGCCATGACTCACTGTAATGGATGTTAAGAAGCTCGCTAGCGTGCGTCACTGCAATCAACTGAGCTGAAAGCCTTCCAGAGGCCTAGAAAACAACTGACTAGCAAGACTTGCTGTACACCTTACAATTCATTCTAAGCATTAAATCAAATTGAAATGACTGTAAATGAAGTATATGCAGAGAAAAAGTCATTTTAACATGAACCAGAATATCTTTCCTTTTAAAGCAAACTGCTTGCACCACAGCCTCAAGCTGACCTACACCTTCCAGTGCTATTCTTATAAGCCACAGCTCCTCTAACTGTGGCAAGATACTGTTTTTTTGGCCTAAAAATCTCATAGTGGATGACTGATACATAGAATCACACAATCATTAAGGTTGGAAGAGACCTCTAAGATCATCAAGTCCAACCATACCACTAAACCATGAGTAGAGCATCTCAATGTTTCTTCAACCCCTCCAGGGATGGTGACTCCAGCACCTCTCTGGGCAGCCTATTCCAAGTCTTAACAACCCTTTCAATAAAGAAATTTCTCTTTATATCTAATGTAAACCTCCCCTAGTGCAACTTGAAGCCATTTCCTCTCATCCTCTCACTGTTAACGTGCCATATTCATTTTGGAAGGGACAGAAAGAGATGCAGTTTAAATGTTTCACTCATGTCCAGGAATGAAAGTAGGAATAAATATGTTTTTATACTGTATTTTAAATTAATAGCATCATGAAATACCAACATACTTTGCAACAGCATCTAAAATGTTGCAGTATTAAAAATAAAGGGGATTTTTGGTGAAAAAAAAAAAGCATATTTGGGTATTACTATATGCTTCCAAAAATATTATCACTTTAAAACTCAATAGATTCCTTATGAAAAACATTAAATAAAGTACAACTTTGAAAAAGAGAGGTTTGTGTCTATATACCAGGACTCCATCTCCTCTGGGCACACTCTACTGGGGTCACCATGGCTGACCAGAATTTGGTAGTGATTCTCCTCAGCTGCCAGCTTAGCCAAAAGAAATCAGAGCAGAAATCTGCTGTGATAATTATCTCCCTTCCTGACACCACAGTAGCAAGCAAAGGTGTGCTTTTATGTCATGGATGTCATAATATATGACATGTGACTTCAGATTTGTGGCTGAAGAACCAGCAAACTAGCAAACTACCCCAGAGCAAATTAAACCAGAAAGCACATGATGAAAATATTATAGCTAAACCAGGTGGAAACCACAGTAAAGGGGTTTTCTTTACTCAAAAGCTTCTCAAAATCTGCAGCAGCACATTAATAAATCTCCACATGTATTTTAAGCAATGATTGAACAAGAACTGAACCTGAGAAAATTCTAGTTTGTGTTAAGATAATTCAATACTCTTTTTCTAGTACAGGAACAAGCCTTCTCAATTTAAGTATTTGCTGCCATCATGTGTACACTTCAAAACTTACAATCTTATCACAGATTGGTTAAGGGCTGCTAAGGACCTCTACAGATCACCTAGTCAAACTCCTCCACTAAAGCAGGTTGCACAAGATCACATCCAGAGAAGACAACTCCACAGCCTCTCTGGGAAGCCTGTTCCAGTGCTCTGACAACCTCACAGGAAAGTTTTTCCTTATGTTTAGGTGGAACTTCCTTTGTTATTAGTTTCTGCCCCTTGTCCTATCACAGGGTACCACTCAGAAGAGTCTAGCCCCATCCTCTTGCCATCCACCCTTTAGACATTGATAAGCACTGAGAAGATTCATCTCTCAGTCTGCTCTCCTCCAGGCTAAACAGTCCCAAGGCTCTCAGCCTTTACTGTAAGAGAGATGCTCCAGGCCCTTCATCATCTTCATAGCTTCTGCTGAACTCTCTCCAGTAGTTCTTTGTCTCTCTTGAACTGAGGAGCCCAGAACTGAACACAATGCTCCACACATGGCCTCACTAGGGCACAGTGGAGGGGTAAGAGTACCTCCCTCAAGCTCCTAGCCACAGTCTTCTCAATGCACCCATCCTTATGATGGATACTGTTCATTTACCAAGCCAAAAATCAGCTATCAGACTACACAAGGGCATCACAGACTTCTGTTAGAAGGTGTTAGATGAAGTTCCAAAGACTGCTAATGTAACACAAATTCTTCTCTCAACACAGACTGCATATGCACCAAACAGCCTCAATTCAGTTGCAAAGAGCACATGCTTCTGCTACACAGTAGTAAAAAGCAAGACACTGATGAGCTAAATGGTATTGGGTGATCCACATAAAACAAACCACTTGCTTTGGTTCATTCCATGCAGATACCAGAGCTACCAAGATAATTCATTACCTTCAGTCATGACATTTCCAAAGAAGCAATGGTGACAGGGACTGAAGTTCAAATCCTTCCACCAGGCTTCTTCTCATTCAGATGAAAAGGAGGAGAGAGAGAGAGAAAGGAGGAGAGAGAGGGAAAGGAGGAGAGAGAGAGAGAGAGAGAGAGAGAAAGGAGGAGAGAGAGAGAGAGAGAAAGGAGGAGAGAGAGGGAAAGGANGAGAGAGAGAGAGAGAGAGAGAGGGGGAGAGAGAGAGAGAGAAAGGAGGAGAGAGAGAGAGAAAGGAGGAGAGAGAGAGAAAGGAGGAGAGAAAAATGAACAGAAAAAAGAAGAATATTGCTGTGACCTAGTGACCTGCTCATTTCCTCTACATTATGGAATAGAACAGTTCAGGAAGGAGAAAAAAATAGTATAAAATAGCATAAAACCAATGTGTCAATTTTCTGTCTTTGAGGATTTCCCACAGAGCAAGGGACTATGCATCTCATCAAAGGATCTGTTGCTAGGCAGTGGTGAAAGATGGGTGCAAGATCAGTTTAGAAGGTGCCCTACAGATTTAGCTAGTTACTGCAAGGGGGGAAAAGAAGTGTGTCATGTTCTCTCTTACCTCAGTCTGCTCTGTCTCTCAGGAATATCCCTGACACAACAAAAAAAGGAGCATATTACCAGGATTCAAGCTCCCCATAAATCACTAAGCCTAAAACCCACCACTCAGTAACTCTATTTCTACTATCATTTCTAACTTACTTTTAGTATAGTGACCATTTCATCAGAAATCTCTCTTTACTTCTGGAAATGACCTTTAAAAACCTATCAATTCAAACCTTTTATCAGCCACTATGATCAAATGCACTTTCCAAATCACAGCCTTCACCAAAAAAAAAATGCAGTTTGAAATTCGGAGCTTTGAGACACAGACATAAAACTGTTTGGGCAGAAATGTTCTGCTCAGTGTATTCCCAGGAGTGAGCTGCACAAACAGCAGGATAGCAATCAGAGGGCTGTGTGGGTGTAGATATAGTCAGCTTGGGCATTAAAACAGCCTAAAGCTCCTGGCATCACAAAATATGGCTAATCCAACAGGAAGATGGATAAAGATGTTTCTAAATACAAGACCATGAAGTCAAAATTGGAGGTTCACCTTTCTGCAAAAAACATGTTTGATTAACTGACTTCAGTATTAGGGAACTAGATAAAAAAAGTCTTCATCCCTTAATGGGTCCAAACACATCAGCTCTAAATTCATAGAATCACAGAATCACAAAGGTTGGAAGAGACCTCTAAGATCATCAAGTGCAACCATACCTATCACTACCATACCACTAAACCATGGCCCTAAGAACCATGTTTCTTAAACCTCTCCAGGGATGGTAACTCCACCACCTCCTTGAGCAGCCTATTCCAGGATTTAACTACCCTTTAAGTAAAGAAATTTCTCCTTATATCTAATTTAAACCTCCCCTGGGCCAACTTGAGACCATTTCCCAAATCATTATTCAGATATGCTCCAGTTCCATTTGAACTCCCAGGAAATATCCATTTGAACTCCCAGAGAAAAAAAAAATCAGTTGTGTGTTTCCACAAGATAGAAAAGCACATCTATATGGTATGTGCAATTACAGCACTCATAATATTATTGCAGTAATTGCAAAATATGGTACTTGACAGCACTTGTGGAAAGTTGGCAGTGTTCACAGTGTTGATAGTGGCAAGGCACTGAAAACATACTAAAACCTCCCATGCTTCCAAAACACTACAAGCTGAAAACATTCACACAAATAGCAAACAAATGCTAGAAGGAAGGTGTCAATAAAATACAAACAAGCAGAAATCCTTCTAAATTGGCAATTTCAAGTCATACTCAGTTTGTCTAACTGACCCACTCCACTGTCTTAAAATCCAACAAGGTTCAAAAGATTTGTGGTTGAGTTACCTCAATATTACTTTCATCTAAAAAAAAACCTAACCTGGTAAAGTTCTCTAAATTCTACTGTAAAATACTTCAAATAATAGCCAGGAACATCAAGATGGGGCAAAGCAATGAGAAAAAAATAAAGGAAATAGGAGGTTAATATCAAGAGGAAACAATAAATCTGACATGACTCAAATGCACACACCTACAACATAAAGACAATTTTTTAAGACATCACTTTTCTTTCTGTAATTTGACTTAAACTTTCTGAACTGGCTGTGAAGGAACACAGAAAAAGCAAAATCAGGCTAATTTGCAGCAAAGAAGATAAAACTGTTAGATTCAAAGGGTACTCAAGGATCTGAATGCCCACCACCAAAATAACAGGGTCCTGAGTATGACAGCTCTACATTAAAATGTGGAGGCCCTAAGATTTATGTGCTATTATGTATATAATTTATACATAATAAAGGCTTTCCATTGCCTAAGTTTCAAACACATACACAAGCACTATGGTATGTTAGCTCCCATGGTTATGCATATGCTCTGCCTCCTATGGTTTGGATGGAATTTTATACTGCCACTAGATGGAAACCTGAATTACCTTTTCAACTAACAGTCCTGTAAATGCTCCACTGCTGGGTCTGCTTCTACTGTGCCTGAGCCACTGCTCCTCAACAAGTTTGCTGATGATACAAAACTAGGAGGAGTGGTTGATGCCCCCAGGTTGCTATGCAGCCATCCAGAAGGATCTCAGTAAGCTCCTCAGTACAGGAGAGGCATGGAGCTCCTGGAATGTGGCCAACAGAGAGCTGCAAAGATGCTGAGGGACTGGAGCATCTCCCTGATGAGGAAAGGCTGAGGGAGCTGGGCTTGGTTAGCCTAGAGAAGAAGAGGCTGAGAGGAGACCTGATCAATGGATAGAAGGATGTGAAGGAGGAATGCCAAGAGGATGGAGCCAAGCTCTGCTCCATGGGGCCAAGCAATAGGATGCAGGGCAATAGGCACCAACTGGAACACAGGTAGTTCCACCTGAACATGAAGAAGAACTTTTTTGCTGTGAGGGTGATTGAGCACTGGAATAGGTTGCTCAAAGAGTTTATTTATACATAACAAAGTTGATCCAATAGGTAGATTAAACATAAAAAAATCAGTGGCCTTAGCTGTGGGCAGATGAATCTGCAAGAGAATAGAGAATGATACTGCTCTCCAGACAAGAAGTACCAAATGCTCCTTCCTGTGCAGGGTGTGCACTTATGCACAAGTCAGAGGCTATCCAGCAGTCTCTCCAGCTAAGAAAGCTCCCAGAGCACCTGGATTCCTTGTGGAAGACAAGTGGACACCAGCTCCTGCTTCTAAACCCAAATTTGAAGGCGCAGTGAAAAGATGGAAGTGATGCTATAATACAAAAAGGATGTTAGTACCATGAAACTTTGCCAAAGAGATCCATGGAGTCAACCTTTGCCTTTCTTCTTCTGGTCAAAGGGACAATTGCTCATGAATGCTGCTGGTTCAGGAAACTCATCAAACCATGGGTGCACCAAGGCCAAACTGTCCTCTTACATAGGTACACTTCAACTCTTAGAGGAAAGCAGGCCACCAGCAAGGGCAGCTCAGAGCAACAGGCTGATTTCCTGAGGCTGCTCAAACCCAAATCCCACATGCTCTTCAATTTATCAGCCACAACTCCACAGCTCTCAGAGAAGTGAGAAATTCTTTCCTGCCTTTTGAGAAATAGCCAAGAAAATAGAGGAAATGGTCTCCAATTTAGTCCTTACAAATTAATACCCAGTGAACCCCCTAAGTGGGGACTAAATATGTAAGTCTCAGTAGGAATTTACTCTTAATAAGAAGGTTTTCATCCAGATAGTCATAAAAATCACTAAAAGCAAATTCCAGTGTATCCGGTAACGTTAAAATGAAATACTACTCTTAAATCTTATTTCACAACTTTTATTAAAGTCATAAAATGGCAAAAAAAAAGAAAACCCTTCAAGTCATATTTCACTCCCCCAAAAATGTATTTCTTTGTCAGGCAAAGAGAAGTTCATTTATATAATGTCCTTGACTGGAATTGAGAATGGAATACAGAAAGTTAGCAGCAGTTTTAAACTCAAGCAACCTATATATCTGCTGAAAGAGAGTAAAAAGAGCAGCCCACAAGTGCCATTCCCATCCCAGTCTGACTCCAGTACTGCCCACAGCTTCCTCTTCCACCCATTCAACCTTCTGTGGCTATTTGCTCTTCAAATTCTCCTTTCACCATCTCAATGTCTTTTGGAGTGCCAGAAGTTTAAAAATAAATCATCAAGAAGGGAAGGGAAGATCATGCTAGCCCAAAAAATTAAGAAGCATGAGCAGAAAAAGATGTATGAGGACATGTATGTCCTAGAAAATAGCATGAGATGGTCTCACAACCATCTCAGCAAACTAAAATACTGCCAAGTGACACAGACAATGGAAAACAAATGTGATGAATGACAATTAGTTGTATTATAGCAAATCCTCTGATTCAAAAACTGAGGTTTTCTTGAGAGGCTGCATGCTCAGGTTCTCCAGAGACAGTGATAATGTTTCACCTTAATTTTAGCAATATCATGCCTAGATCTGTTATAAGGAATAAAAATAAATGTCAGTTTTCTTCTGAGTATAGAACAGCAGATGCCAGCTCCTTAATCAGTCTCAGTTCATTTGAAAGGTTATAAAAAGGTTTTCAGAGTCAAGAGTGCCCAAAGCCTTTCCAAGGCAATTTATTCAATCTATGAGATGTAAATCTCATGTAATTCTGCAGCATGATTCTACTCATCTCAAGATAGTCCAGACCTTCTCCTCTACAGCACCAGGATTTTTCAACAACACTAAAAAAAGAATTAACTTCAATGATGTAAAACAAATGGCTGCTGAAATGACTTAGTTGCATGTTCTACAATATATCATTTGTAAACTGGAATAAAGTAATCAATATTACCTTAATATTACCTATTCTTAAATAAACATTCTCCTCAGCTCCTGCATGATTTAGAAGACTGCTGAACTAATTCACTCATCATATCTGTCAACATTAATTCAATAGCATTCCAAGGTAATAATCACTATCAATCTAATTATATCAGCCATCTCCTGTAAATGAGTACCAATTATTTTAATTAAACTATTAAATATTTAGAAAATAGAAAAGAACAGAGATTAATAATTTATATCCTCTATTTGAATCTACCTCAACAACCATAATTCCTGAACAACAAACCTTGCTCTCTTTGTATCCCCCATTAATATTTTCCAGGGGGTTTCAAGATGCAAGCCATCAATCCAACACCAATGACAAGAAAACCACAACATTTATATTGGCCTACAGACTATTTCTATCAGTCTCATTCACTAGTTTCATGTTAAAATAAATCATCCTTGGAAATTTTCATTCCAAAAGCATAAGGTGGCTTATGAAGATGACACTTCTTACTGAAATCCTTATTCATAGTCAAGAAACATCAATGCAACCACCACCAATGCAATCATCCCATCCATAATCTTTACCCTCTGCTAAATATACATGAAGATATATCATTTTAATCTAAAATTATGAATACTACTTTTCTGTAACATGAATTAGAACAGATTTTCCTGCTACCTAATCCACATCTTCTACACTCAAGCCTCCTCAGTTATCTAGTTCAAGTCTTTTAGGGGCTGGGAATCACAGCATAGTGTAAAATACAAAGTCTCACAGGCCAAAAAGATTGAAGTCAGACTTAAATTCCACCTTTGAAAGAGATTTGGGGGAGAAAAAAATCCCAGAACAAAAAAATTACAGCTGAGAAGACTCACATTAACTACGTGCTAATATCTCCCAACATCTTGTTAGAAGACAGACATATTTGCAAAGTTCTTTATATGCACACACTCAAAACAGTTATTAAATTAGTTTCCTTTCCTTGAACATATCATAGCTAATAGCACTAAATGTCAGGTTTCAAAATTTGACTTCTGTTCCTTGAAGTCTTCCCCCCCCCCAGTTTTCCCTATAATCTATTTTTAAAACATTTTAACACTGAGAAACAGTTTCCTTCACAGAAATGGCTAAAGATATTTCAATACAAACATTTTCTTCCTTTTCGAAAGCTATTTTAAGGAAGATTTTTAGCACTCAAAATAGGAACCTGTAACTTGTCTTTTTTTAGCTCATGTTAAAATTGGAAGCAGCCACGTGGAAACATTTTGGCAATATCAAGTAAATGGCAATTGAGTATTACAATAGCATCAGGCTTCTGAAAAGGCAGATTCAAATCTTCCTGATTTCAAGATCTATCAGCTGGCAAGAGGCAATTAAAATACATTTATTCCTCTCCTCTGAAGGGAATACCAGGTAGTGGTCTCCCTGCTGGCTCCTGATGCCCTAGTGCAAAGGTAATAAAACTGTTTTACCCTCAAGATATCAGCTACAATAAATAGAAGGGATGGGTCAAACCTGCCCCTATTTCCATCCTGCTGGTAAACCAGGAGATATTGGACACTACCTATGCTAACCAGCTTCCAGGGGAGAGCAGAATACAATTACCTCCCACAGAAAGTAGTTTTGAGATTAACAAAATACTACCAAACCAGTGGTTCAATGAGCATGAAAGTTAACAGGAAGCTTGTCTGGAGATTTGCCTCTTGCAGTTGATTATATTATTTAATTGAAGCTTTTCCTCTTAGAAGTGCCTGCAACCTTTACCTGGTATGTGGATTTTTTGGACCCTATTAATAAAGTTAGTGAGGGGTAAATGGCTTTAAATTAAAGGAGGGGAGATTTAGACTGAATATAAAGAAGAAATTTTTCCCAGGTTGCCCAGAGAGGTGTTGGATGCCCCATCCCTGGAAACATTCCAGGTCAGGGTGGACAGAGCTCTGAGCAACTTTATCTAATTCTAGGTATCCCTGCTTTCTGCAACGGGGTTGGACTACATGACCTCTAAAGGTCTCTTCCAACTCTAACCTTTCGATGATTCTATGACCTGCTGGAGTTTAGGCATGTGAGGAAAGCACTTCAAGAGTCTCCCTCCTCTGCTCCTGGTGAAATTTGTTACACCCTTATAACTTAGGAGCAATCTGCTGCTCTGTCCTTAAGTGAAACCAGCCACTAAGTAGAGGGGAAGAGGTGAGGGGTAAGCAGAGAAGCTATGTCCACCTAAGACTTATTTCCTTAGGAAACACTCTGAAAAAATACCACCCAAAAATGCAATACAAGTTCATGGGGAAGCTATTTACACCTATGTATTTAGCTAATGATAATTACCCAATTAGCTATGTAGCTAGTTATATATATATATATATATGTACATTTATATAATGTATTATTACAAATTACACATATCATTTTCTGTCTGTATTTTTATAGATGTATATATAGCTAATCATATAATTGTTGTCATTCTGTTATATATACTTGAGTGTGCACAGTTATAATCACACACAGATGAGGCAAGGCAATAAGAACCAGAAAAAAAAAATAAAAACCACCTGCCCAGAGATGCAGAATCACAAGGAAAGTTGTAACTCTTAACTAAAAAGTTTGAAGGAAGGCACTCTAAGCACACCAACCAACAGCTCGGTGGCAATGAGCAGCTAACGGGCATTTTCCGTCTCCCTTTCTAGGGCACATATCCTTAAGCAAGGCGAAGTGCAGCGAGTTGGAGCTCTTGCTGCTGCTACAGATAACAGCGAGCGCTGCTCCTGCCGCCGCCTGAAGCGCTGCTCGCCAGAGGCCGCTCCCCTTCCCCGGGGCCTCGCCTCAGCTTTCCCCACGCACCAGCGGGCCCCGCCGCTCCCGGCAGGGGGATGGCAGGCAGCGAAAAATAGGCTCGGAGCTGCCCGACGGGGCCCACGGCTCGGGAGGTTGACCTCTCCGTCAGACCCCCGCGGGCCGCCGGGCACTTGCCTCCCATTCCCGCAGGAAGCGCTGGGCCTCGGCGGGCCCGACGGCCTTATGCTTCCTGAACTCCTCCTTCACGTAGCGGTCTCCCAGTGCCCGCAGTGCGGCAGGCAGCGCCCGGTGGAGCAGCAGGATCCGCCGGTATAGGCTCCGCGCCCCGGTGCCACCCGCCATGATGGCGGTGACAGCGCGGGGCTCGGCGGAGCCCTGAGGCAGTAGCACTGGAGGCGGGGCGAAAGGAGCCGGGGCAGGCAGGGCTTCCTCCGCTTGCGGACCTCGTGTGAGCCTCCCGTGCTGTAGCTGCAGCTCTGCTTTGTATGCTACAAAATAATGCCAAATAAACTCAAAGCTTGCTTCTTGCATCTGCACTGTTCATAGAATCATAGAAAGGCCCAGGTTGGAAGGGACATTAGAGATCATCTAGTTCCAATCCCCCTCTTATGGACAGGGATGCCACACACTAGACCAGGTTGCCCAGGGCCACATCCAGCCTGGCCTTGAACGCTGCCAGGGATGGAGCATCCACAACCTCTCTGGGCAACCTGTGCCAGTGCCTAACCACTCTCTGGGTAAAGAAATTCCTTCCAATCTCCAGTCTAAATTTCCCCTCCTTCAGCTTGTAACCATTCCTCCTTGTCATATTGCAATTAGACCAGCTGAAAACTCTCTCCCCTTCTATCTTGTAGTCACCCTTTAGGTACTGAAAGGCTGCTATAGGATACCCTTGAAGTCTTCCCTTTTCCAGACTTAACAACCCCAACTCCCTCAGCCTGTCCCCATAGGAGACATTATCATTACAACAATTCCATTGTAAATACTGCTTTTAAAACAGATGATTAGTAAGCACTTTGTTTTGCTTCCAAAAGATGTGTGTGGATGGCAGAGATCAGGATAAAAATTAATATGCAGTTAATTTTTAGCTCTACTTTCACAACCAGCAGAACGAACTATACACTTTATACCTGAGTAGAAATGAATCAGTCCCCTAAAACCAACCTTCATATGCTTAAAATGTGATTTATCTGCTTTTTTTAACCTTGTTGAGAGGCAAGAGGAGATGTAGTAATAAATCTTACTGCTTCAGTGGGGCTGCCACCTTGTTACCACCAAGCTCACACTTTCTGTTGCTTCCCACCTCCAGCCCAAGCAGCAGCTTCTAGCTCTCCACAACATTTTTCAGTGGTTTAACATCATATCCAACCCACCCACATGGAGAAAAATCTTCAAATGTCAGCAGTCCTGGATATTCTGGAAAAGGCAAATAGTCTGAAAATCAGGAGGTGGCCACAGTGGTGAAAGTCATAGAATCATTTATGTTGGAAAAGACCTTTAAGATCATCAAGTCCAACTGTTAACTCTGGGCTGCTGAGGTGCTCAGCATAACCCCAAACTCCCCTGCTGGCTGCAGGGTCAGCTGGCCCTTTCTCCAGATGCCATGGTTCATTTCCTCTTTTGTAGCTGAAGATCTCACTTGAGACACAGAAACAGCAGCTCCACACTCCTCCTTACCCAGAGGGGATGCAAGCCAATGTGTTGGAGAGAACTAGCCAGGAAAATCAGATTTCTAACAGCTTATGAGCTAAAAGTTGTGTGTTTGGGGTTTTGTTTTCTTGGTTTCATTTTCTTCAGCTCTTCCTGACATCTTTATATTCAATTAGATAAAGTGATTCCTTTGGGAACTGGGCCTTCCCCAAGGTTTGGAACCATAAAAATATATTCTGATGGCCAGCTAGAGCTAGAGTTTGCCTTATGATTTATTAGTGGCTGAAGAATAACAGACCTTGATTGTCCTGAGGTGATCTCCCCCTCCCTCCTTTTTCCTATCAGGGTCATCACGGGTTCCTGTAAAGCTCCTTCCAGTCAGTCAAACCATTGACACTTCAAAACAAAAAGGAAACATTTCTATAAGCCCAGGGAGAGTTAAGCTTTCCCCAGGATACTGAGAAATGTCATAAAAATGTACTGCCTCATCAAAAGCCCAAGTCAATTATAAATGAGCAACAAAGAGCAAACTGCAGAGTATTTAGCTCACTGCCATTTCTTGATGTTTGTTTATTCCCTCAGGCATGTTGGTGATGGAAAACTGAAGTCCCTAGTAACACAAAAGTTACCAAAGTGAAAGAAAACTGTTAAGTTTCACTTTTTCTCACTGGCATTTCCCACTTCTCTTTGTGCCTGGGATGGTCTCAAGGTGGGTGGACAGGCCCTGGCCTGATCAGGGGAGGCCTGATCCACAAATTCATGATTTTGCTATATTTTCTAACTGTATTTCCTGTAGATGTTTCCTTGAGGAATGACTTTTGGACTTGAAGCATTTTGTCTACCCCTGGGTCCTTCAATAGATTCAAATCTTGAAAAGATTTAAGTTAAAAACCTCATTTGCTCTATCAGTTTTATTTTATTTTTTATGTGATTCCACTGAATTCTTTACAGAATTTATTTAAATCTTATTACTATAATGCCCACCATAATGAACATTGCACCTTGACAGCTTTTTCCTTGCTACATCCATATGATGGGGGTTTTTTTGAGTCTCCTTTTCCATTAGTGGCCTGCTTAAGCCCTCTACTGGGCACTTCAACATTTTTCACACCTTTTCTTTCTGTCCACAGAGACCAAGAGCTATTTTGCCCATCTTCTGGGGCAAAAAGATCTGTGCACCTCTGGGCTGCTGCAGCTGCAGCTCTTGGGCCTCATCCTAGCACCTTTCCTAGGCACTGTCAAAGGAGCAAGGGAATTTTTAGTGAATTCCCCAGAAAGCAGAGGAGAGAACTATAGGCTCAGCAAGTTGTTTGGTAACTGTCTACCTTGTCAGCCTTTGCCTTTTAACAATTTTAATATCCCAACGTCCTCAAAAGGCTTTGCACTATGAGGGAATGTGGAGAGGCTGCAGAGGCAGTTGAATGCTGTGTCTCTTGTGTGTGGGCACAAAAGGACTCACCATCAGAATTCTAAGGAACCTGAAGGTGCACAAGTCCATGGGACCTCAGGAGATTCATCTGCAGGTCCTGAGGACTGTTGGTTGCTAAGTTGCTAAGCCACTATCCATCTCATGGCACTATCCAAGTGGTGGCAGTCCAGTGAAATTCCCACTGACTGGAAAAGGGGAAACATAATCCCCATTTTTATAAAGGGAGTAAAGAATCACAGAATGTTAGGGGTTGGAAGAGATCTAGAAAGCTCATCTAATTCAACCCCCCTGCCAGAGCAGGAGCACCTAGACCAGCTCACACAGCAATGTGTCCAGGCAGCTCTGCAATGGCTCCAGACAAGGAGACTCCACAGCCTCCTGGGCAGCCTGGGCCAGTGCTCTGGCACCTGAACTGCAAACAAGTTTCTCCTCAGCTTAATACTAAACCTCCTGTGCTCCAACTTGCTCCCATTCCCTCTTGTCCTACCATTGGATGCCATGGAGCAGAGCCTGGCTCCCTCCTCCTCACACTCACCCTTCCCATATTTCTAACCATTCCTGAGGTCTCCTCTCACTCTCCTCTTGTCCAGGCTGAAGAGACCCAGCTCAATTCAAGCCCTAAACAATCATCTCAACCCCTCCTTGATACAGGGTGTGATCAAATGTCCCCTTCCAGCAAGGCATCTAGAGGAGGACCATGCTCCAGGAGAGCTGCAGTGAAGGAGCTGAGCCCTGGCTGCCCCTTGGGCATGGTGAGAGAGGGAAGGAGACGCAGGGAACTCTGGACCAGTCAGTCTCATCCCTGTGCCCAGCAAGATCATGGAGCAATTCCTCCTGGAAACTATGCTAAGACACATGGAACATAAGGAGGGGATTGGTGAGAGCCAACATGGCTTCACAAAGGGTAAGTCATGCTTGACAAATTTGGTGGCCTTCTGTGACAGGGTTGCAGTGTTGGTGGATAAGGGAAGAGCAACTGATGTGATCTACCTGGACTTGTGCAAAGCACAACATCAGCACTGCTCGGCACAACATCCTTGTCTCTGAATTGGAGAGGCGTGGATTTAATGGATAGACCACTCAGTGGCTAAGGAATTAGCTGGATAGTCACACTCAAAGTCCTGTGGTGAATGTTCAAGTGGAGACCAGTGATGAGTGGTGCCCCTCAGGGGTCAATGCTGTTTAACATCTTCCTCAGTGACATGGATAATGGGATTGAGTACATCCTCAGCAAGTTTGCTGGTGATACCAAACTGTGTGGGACAGGTCACACACTGGAGGGAAGTGTTAATTATGCTAAAATCAAAAGGCATCCTACAAAGCTACCAGAGCATCTCTGTGCCATTCTCCATAGTGCCTTTGGGTTTGGGGAGGAGGTATCAGCTGTGCCTTAGGGCAGCACAAAGGCAGGCAGAGTGACTTAGCTAGTATCTTTGTTTTCAGGGCTGGGACTGTGTGAGTAGCAGCTAGCCTTTCCCCAAGGATACAGAAGACATCTGTGGAAAAGCAGATCAATAAAAAGCAGAAGACAGATTTTTGCCTCTGTGAATCTGCCAGAGTTGCCAAGTAGTTTGCTACCACCCTAACTCCAAATATAGAAAGACTGAAGGACCATTTCCAGTGTTTATTTTTTTTCTTTTGATGGTAATGTGTTGACTACAGGTGAAGCATTTATTGAGCTGTTCTAATTGCTATCATTTTCAAAATGATCCAGAGCATCCTGAGAGGAGCTCTTTTTGTGAATCAAATTATTAAATATAGAATGCAATGACAAGATATTCCTTCCCAGAACCATTGTTAAAATATACTCCAAAAAAACCAGGATAATCTGCAATTTACTGCTCTAAACTGCAGGTATATGTTAAAATACAGTCTAATTTCCTGCTATTAAAAAAAAAAAATCACCAAAAATATATAGTCCTGTCCCAAGCTTTCTATTTTTGCATTGTGCACATCACAACAAAATTGCACCTCTTTCAGAACAGATCACAACAAAATTGCATCTCTTCTTTCAGAACTGTGAAGTTCTTAATGAACTCTCTAAATATTCAAATAGATTCAAGACAGTTCCTTTTTACATCCTATTCCAGACCAAGGCAGCCTTTTCTGATTCAGAAGCCAAGCCAAAGATCTGTTGTGACTGCACAAATTGCCTGCTAAATATTCTGTGGCATCTTCCAATGTGCCTCCTAAACCAAAAAGACATGGAATTATCCCTTCTTTGTAGGGAACACCTGCAAAATGAAGAGTTTCAGGAGCAACTTGGCAAAAGCTAGGAGTAACAGGAGATTTCACAGGATGCTTCTGCCTCTGTTGAAGTGAAGTAGAGCTTTGTCCTTCATTCAACAGGAGCAAAATCAGTCCTAGCGTGGGATGATCTGCTTCAAAAGCCACCAAAGAGCTGTACATGCTAACATGGATGCTGTTAAAAAAGAGACCAGATTTTCCCCAAAATACAAGTTGATGAGGATACCAGCTATATATGCTGTTGGCTGCAGAGATTTGTCCATGTCTGGTCCAGATGAAACCAGTATTCTTCACACAGGTTGTGCTTGAGGTGTCCCAGGCTGGTCAGCAGGGCATGGTAGTGAGAGCAGGACAGATGGTTTTCATTCAAAAGCTCCATTTCATTGAGGAATAAAGATGACCAGGATGACTTCAAGTACTCATGTATGCATCTCTCAGTAGGATGAAACCAAACAACAGTGAGTTTTCTTATGAATTAAGTGAAGTACATGACAACTTTGGAAGCAAGAGACAGCCAACAGCTACTGGACTTGAGTCAGTTGCATGCTTGGAGTGTTGATAGCTTTTGCCCATTAAAAGGAAGTTTTACTTTGGTTCAGCTTCTGCCTGAGCTGCTGGTTCATTGCAGGCTTTCTTGTTCTTTCATCTGAAGCATATGATCTGTATCATCCAAACCACATTTTTTGGACAGTCAAAAGAAGCAATTCCTGAGGAAGCTCTGCCTGCCTCCTGCAGACTTGAAAGATGCCAAGTGTATTGGAAGTCTTCAGGGAACTGAGCTGCCAAACTCTATCAAGTTTCTACTTGAATATATCTCAGCAGAGCTTTGTAGAAAACCAAATGTAGGCAGCTTCATGCTGGAGGAGAGCCAGGCTCATACACAGAGCCTCCTGCTCACTATCTCCTCACCTTCCTCCCTCTGCAACTCTCCTCTCCTCAGTCTAGTGCCAGATTTCAAAGCACAGAGGCACCAGCACTTCTCAGCTATGTGGTTGTGAAAGAAAGAGGGAAGGATTGCAAAGGACCTCTGAGGGTTTTCTTTAATCTCAGTTGCAAAAACATCTTCTATTCAACTGAAATTTTCTGGGCTAATTCAATTCAGTGAACTGAAATTAAGATTTGAGTATCAAAACTCAACATAGTAACAGACTAGGTATTTTTAGAGGAAAATTCCCTTACCTTCTTTTATTGGCAGTGGAACCAAATCAGGCTGTGAGCTGGAAATCTTTTTTGTCCTTAAGCTGTTATTGTTTTCAGCATTCAAAGAAAGCACCTGAAAGATTGCATATTTTGCAAAATAATTGTTCTACTCTTGAAAATTCAAATAGAGATTGAAAATGTCAATGTTTAGAATCACTGGGTGCTTCTCCTTTTATGAACAGCATTTTTGGGTAAATACACTACTAATCCATTTGCTTACTCTGCTAGCTGTAATGTTCATCCACATTAAAATCTATTAAAGATGCAATATTCTCCTGTTAACTCACTGAAGCACAGCATGAAAGAGCATGTTTTCTTTCAAATATAATAAGAAGTGGGCACCATTCATGAGGAAAGCTTTGTTTTCCTGGTCTACTTCAGCAAGCCATTGTAAAACAGAACTATGCTTCCACAAATCCATTAAAACTCCTTCCAGAAGAACACAAAAAGAGCTGAGAAATTGTTATGTTGATGGTTGTAACAGAAGGGGGAAACAGGACAAGGAAGAAGATGGGCAAACTAAATAAATTCATGTTTTGAAGAGCTGTTGAAAAGACTGTAAGTGTGTGAATGCAAAGCCATAGCTCAGCCTTGGGGCATCAGCAGGGGAGCACAAGTGAGCCCCTTCTGAGCACTGACATCCATGGAGCCTAGGAGCTTCAAATGACTTGCTGTCAGGCCCTGAAGTCTAAACTCAGTGAATAAAACCCACTAGGCTACATCACTTTAAGCTTTAAGCCCAGCTTCACTTCCCCAGTGAACCCAAGGGGAATTTAAAACACAACATAAAGATGTGTTTAAATGAAGTTAGAAGCAAGCTTGTTGTCCTGTCTCCTGTTTTAATTAAGTATGTTTTATAGGAAAAGCACAGCTTACAAATGCAAGCTATGTGGTTTCTCTGGCAGCATTGCAGCTCTAAGTAAACACTCTATAGTATTATTTTGTTTGCTTTTTTCCCTAATTAAGTTTTTAAAGTTTCCTCAGCTCTCTGTGTGGCTGCTCCAGTCTTGGCAGCAGCAGTGTGGCAAAGGGGACTGGGAAGAGAGACTGCTTTCTCTTTCTTCCCTCCCTCCAACAAGAAAACCAATCACAAATAAACTGGAGATCCCTTCTCATATAATAAAATCTACAGATGACAAACTACATGCCACAAGTGAAGGCTNTTGTCCCCCTGGGCACACTGCTGGCTCCTGTTCAGCTGTCACTCAGCACCCCTAGGTCCCTGTGTGCCTGGCAGCTCTGCAGCCACTGCTCCCCAAGCTTGATCTAGATGATCTAGTTCCAACCCCCCTGCCATGGGCAGACCAGGTTGCTCAAAGCCCCATCCAACCTGACCTTGAACACTTGCAGGGTTGGGGCATCCACAACTTCTCCAGGCAACCTGCTTAAAGGGCAGGTGAAGAACTGCTTCCTGACATCTATCTAAACCTCTTTCAGCTTAAATCTAGTACTTCTTGTCCTATCACTACATGGCCTAGACAAAAGTCCCTCTGCAGCTGTCTCGTAGAAGCAAGCACTTGACTGCACTGAGCATGGGAGGTGCAGCTGTGAGCACCCAGACTGTGCTGCATGCCCCACAGCAGAAATCAGAGTTGAACCATGACATTTGAAGCCAAACATGAATTTTGTCATCCTTTGAAGGTGTTTGGATTTCTCCTCTTAGCTTCCTCAGAGGCTCCAGGGTTTCAGGTTCAAGGCTTTGCTATGAAACTGTTAACATTTCATGAATCCAGATCGTTGTTGCTGTTTAAAATGATGCAATCCAACATCATTCATCATTTTGGCATAAATAATATGCTATCAACAAAGCACATTTCCCATCTCAGGCTCTTCCTAGCCCTTTGATAACCTTCTGAGTGTATCTTGTCTGTCCAGGATAATTTAACATACTGGCCAAGAACTGGAATACTGACGTGGCCTTGCATTAAAACACTTGGCATCACCTTTGATGTGAAGTGCTGGAAAGGCATCATTTGTCCCTATCCAGTTTCTGATGTTGTAATCAAGCAGGAAAACAAATCTGACCTGAAACTGTGTAGCTCTGTACCTGTTCATGTCTGTTTGTTGTGTTCCCTGCCCTGAAATTCAGCAACACATTGCAGGCTGGGGAGTATCTGGATGCTTTCTCATCCTGGGTTTCTTATTCACTGGATCTGGTAATATTTGAGGTTACATTTCTTAGAAGGGAGGATTTTCCTTTGTGGTTTCTTGATATGTATTAATGGTTGAGATTCAGGATGGAGCTATGGGATGCCACATGAAAAAAAAAAGAAGTTGCTTTAACATAAATACTCAAGTTTCCTTAAACATGTTTCCTCCAACAGCACTATCACTGTTCATCAATTCCTCTCTCTGCCTGCTTCTCCAGCCACCTGAAGGCAGGATCAGTAGTGATTGAAGGACATGCTGCCTTTCTTAGCATTGGAATGATCCCATCAGTGAAATATGGGATTTAATAATGAGTTTACTGCTGCTTGCTTTGTGAAATATGGCTTCACACTTCTCAACCCAAACAAAAGTAATTTACAAGGTGCCACAGGAATAATTCTTAGGCTGAAAAACATGCAAGTTAGCAATCACAAACTCCTCACTGAGCTGTGAAAGTGGCATTTGTTGGTTTTTTTTTTTTGCTTCTTAGAGACTTGGGTTTTTTTTCCCTGAGATGTTGAATGATAATTTGTTCTTGTATGCTGTGGAGCAACAGCACTTCCAGGTGCTCTAGAAAGCACAAAGCCCTTCAAATTGCAAAAGCAAGCTGTAGGAAAAGAAATTATCTACTGTTTCAGTCTCCTGTGCTAGAGAGGAGGATGGTCACAGCCTCTTCAAAAGAAAAAAGTTGGAGGCTTTCCACTGATGAGAGATAGCAACTACAAAGTGCTTTTTTAACCATATATATAATTTATAACATTTTTAGGGTAGAAAAAAAAATAATGTATACTTTGAAATCCTTGAGAATGAGCCTTGAAAGCAAAATGGTTCATGGTGCAGTGGTGTACTTCTGGAGTTTGTGCTGAAAACAGCTGGTTTTTCTGTGAGCTCCAAAATTCAAGCATTTTGCTGCCTCATGTTGAGCAATTGGAGAATCCAATCCAGGTCTAGGGTATAGGCTGAATTTCAAATGTCAGATTGTTTCCCAAAATGAAGGCCACCTGTAAGAAACAGCCCAGCATTAATATCTGGCAAGTCTTATTGTGTACAAGGGATCATTATTTGATGACCATGAGCTGGACTGGAGGGGATCAACACTTCAGAAATCCTTCCAAAGGCCAAGATTTGTATCCTTTCTGTTGCTCAGCTTCATATATCAACACTGTGCTCTTCACAGCTTCCAGAAGGCTTTGCTGTGCCTCATTTATTCTCTTCCTGCACTCTCTTTTCAAAGTGATGCCCTGGGAGCAAAACTTCTCATTTAAGAGCTGGATTTCAAAGTGCTCTCAAATCCACAGGCATCTTTAACATGTTTTGAACATTGTTATACCTCCTCAGAGCCAGAGGCAACATTATCCATGCAGGTCTGAAGTCAGTTGGTTTAGCAGGTCTGCAGATAATACCTTTTCTTTTCAACCTTCCCAGGAAGGATTGTGTTTAATATGCTCTGAAATCCACTGGGATATGATTGTCTGGAAAACTCAGATGTGACAGTGATTGCAGGATAGTTCACAGTACAAATCTGAGATCATTTCTCCCTCTCTGTGGAACTTCTAATAGCATTTTTTTTCCATGAACAACTCAGTGAAATCTAAAGGTATGAATCCTACGAGATATATATACATCAGTCTGGTCCTGAGCTCAACTCTTCAGCTTACCAAATGACATTACTGAAGTAACAGGGAGTTAAAAAAATAGCAAATACTACTGTTTAATTCAAAAAGGAGTAAAACAAAGTGAAAAATTGCTTTTCTGATTCTAGGACACATTTTTCCTGCTGTCAATAAATGCTACTGATTGCTATGCAGCTCTTGTCTGTGTGATGCATGTGCTGTTGCACAAGAAAACAAACATACACCACAGATATGCTACATATATGTGCATATTTATACACCTATTATATTATATACACCTATTATATTATATATAAATGTATATGTATATATACATTGTACATATACAATGTATAAGTACATGTATGTATGCACACACACATGCATAAGTGTACACAAAACTGGTTTGTTACTGTAGTGGTCTAATAGAAATGTATCAAAGCCATATTTCCCTGGTTTATCATCATATTTTTAAAGGGTTTTAATATGGTGAATTGCTTTTTTTTCCTTCCTTCTAACTCATCCCAGTACTTCCCACAATATAAGCTGTGCCCTTCCTATGTGGACTTGACTCTCACTGACTCCTTTACATGCTTGCATCCCTAAATGTGTCTTCAGCCTGTGAATACTACATTCCCATTCAACAGCTGGGAAACTGGAGAAACCAAGACATCCTGTGAAGCCAGTGGCAGAGACAGGACAATAAACTAAAGCCATTCCTGGCTCTCCATTCAGTGCTTTAGTCAATCATTTCCATTGTCTTTGAGGTTTGCACAGTTTTGTGTTAACCCACCCAGTGTCAGTGTGAGAGCTGGGCAATACCTTATCATTGTGGAAGAAGTTACTCCTGCAAAACCAATCCATGGGAAGTTGTAAAATCTTCCTGTATACACTCTTGTCAAAAGCAACACACAGTTATTGAGATTGGAAATCTTAACCCTAAAATGAACTAAAAGATCTTCCCACAGCAAATGCTGCAAATGCCCCTAAGCAGCAAAAGACTTGAAAGATACTAATTGTCTCTGATGGATGTTGAGCAACAGAAATATGTCTGCAGGCAGGATTAAAACATTCATTAAAGAGGGAAAACAAAACAGCATGACAAAAAAACTGAGGTTTTCCCCCCTCACACTTTCAGCAGTTACAAAATCTTCTTCTGGCTCTTTAATTGCAGCTTGCAAAGGCTCTGCACTGACTCATTTAGTCTCTGGAAGCAACAGCCCTGTCCTAGCTTTCTTATTGACATTTACTCCTATGCCACCCACATTGAACTCTGAATTTGGATCCAAGGATTGCTGAGCTGTGAAGCCTGTATTTGTGTAATTCCACCAGTAACCACCCATCTAACCTCAGAAGAATCAAAGGGAACTAAAGATATGCTGAAACACTCAGAAATCATTTGAACACCACCGACCAGAAGATGTTCACAGCCTGAAGGATATTTTATATGCTTCCTATTCTGTCCTCTGGTTGATCTTTTGGGGATGGGAAAGGGCCAAAGATGGCTGTTTGTGTTTGCTCATTTAGCAAAAAAAAAAAAGGAAGTTTTGTGTTCCATCCATCTCACCTCCAGATGGTGGTAAGTGAAATCTCAGCCAGAGGAAGGCACAGAGCATTGCCACAGGGCAAAGAAACATGTTTAAAGGGAGGTGAGGACTGAAAGCTGTGAAGAATAATTAGCATGGCTCTGCTGTTTACCCAGTCCACAGTTTGTTCATTCACTACCCAGTAATCATCCCTCCCTCAGTGGGGAAGTGTCTCCTTTTTTGCTTGCTTGCTAAAGAAAATGAAGAGATTTACCCAGGGCCAGCAAGAGGTCAAATCAAGAGCAGAGTGGCCTCAGCAGCCTCACTTCCCTCTCTTGGCTTCACTCCTCACCCTGGGAGTTCCCATGTCCAGTTTTATATGTCCCAGAGGAGTTCTGTCTTTGGACTTGACAGAAATTGCTGTAAGGCAGCAGACAAAGTGCTCCTCACTTTTGGTGTCTGAATTAAGTGACCTAATGGCTGTGTGCTCCCAAAAGGCAATGTTCTTCCATCTGTGTTTTTAACCAGGGTGCTTAACCCTCTCACCTTTATTTTCAAGTACTGAATTGCCTCTCTGTATTTCCTTATTCCCTCAACTCAGACAAACAAAAAAAAACCACGGGTTGATTCATTTCAGGTTTAAGTAATGAACTTCTCATCATTTTCTCTCCCTGACTGTCATAAAGCTGCATTGTCTGGGATGCATTGGCTGAGAGGAAGATGTTTATTTGTAATAAAGATCTACCAAAATCCCCTGCATCCACTGGAAATAATAAACATAGAAATATCTCCACAAGGCTTCAGTTTGTTAAAAAAAAAACAACCTTCTGTGTTTACAGTGACTATCTTTAGGTCCCAGTTTGACATCACAGTCTCCCTTCAAACAAATAACCCAGGCAGGGCAATGTGTTTCAGATGGAGAGCAAAGGTTACGACTGACTCTCTTCTTGCTGGTCAAGAGATTCATCAGATTTTGGGGGTTTGGATGAAAAAAAAAAAAGCCCCATTCTTTTTTATCTGAACAAATATTTCTTCTTCAGGGTTCCTATGTGACCAAATCCATGGGAAATGTAAGTCAAACAAGGGAAGAGAATAACTGGGTGGACTCTTCTCCAGAATTATCATGGAATTCACCTGTGGCCATATACATATATGCACCCACCTGCCAGCATCACAGGGGGAAGGTTTATATTAGCACTAAACAGGGACACAAGCATCACACATAGTTTTCAGGCCACATCTTGGTTGGTTACAGCAGTAAGAAAATCACTAACATACATGAGCACTTGCAGAAGTCATGGATGGCATGGCAATGGAGGAGAGCAGCCCAAAAATCTGCAGCTGATCTATTTCTTAACCATTATTAGGTGTCACTGTGTTTAACATGAAAGTTCACATCCCATAATAGCTCTGTTTAAACAAGTTTAAACAGTGTTGTCAGCAGGAACAAGGAGGTGATCCTGCCCCTTTGCTCAGCTTTGGGGAGGCCTCACCTCCAGTACTGCATCCAGTTTTGGGCTCCTCACTCCAAGAGGGACATGGAGGTGCTGGAGAGGGGACAGAGGCTGCCAAGCTGCTAAAGGGCTTAGAACATAAGCCTGAGGAGGAAAGCCTGAGGGATCTGGGCCTGGTTAGCCTGCAAAAGAGGAGATTGAGGGGAGACCTCCTGGCTCTCTAGAACTCCCTGAAGGGAGGTTGTAGAGAGGCAGGGACTGCTCTGTTCTCCCTAGTGGAGAGTGATAGGACATGGGGAAATGGATGGAAATTGCCCCAGGGGAGGTTCAGGCTAGACATGAGGAGGAATTTCTTTGCTGCAAGGGTTGTGAGCCATTGGAACAGGCTGCCCAGGGAGGTGCTTGAGTCCCCATCCCTGGAGGTGTTTAAGAGACAGGGAGATGTTGCATTGGGAGGCATCATTTAGCAGGTTGCTAGGGCTAGGACAAAGGCTGCACTGATGAGCTTCAAGGTCTCTTCCAGCTGAAACTGTTCTATGATTCTATAAGTTACACATCTCAGAAAATATGGGAGCCATTTTCTTGCTGTTGACTTCTTTTTTCCCCTCTCAACACAATATAGCCATTCAGAACCCCAAACCCAGGATGTCAGATCCAAAGCTTTGCAGATACACACATTCCTGTTTTGTCCTGCATCCTGAATGCTGCCAGTCAGGAATCAAATGCCAACTCTGACTCTCTGAAATTGCTTGAGGAGGGAAAGCCAGCCCACAGCTGTCCCCTTGCCATCATCCCTGTATCCCCATGCACAGAAGGATACATCTGCTGTACATGGTCTGGTAAGAACTTTCTGCAATATTTGGACTGTTAAATCATTTTTCATCACAGATTACTGGTTTATTGCTGTAAGAAAGGCCATTTTTAGAGCTGTGTAATCACAAACTGAACTAGTAACAACTTACCTTTTTTTCTTGTCTGTGTTTTGACTCTTCTCCTTCTGTCTCCTCCCTCTCCATACACCCCACAGGCATCCCCCCCCTTCCCTCCCTTTTTCTTTTCTTCCTTAAAAACAGCACTGTGAAAAGCCCATTGTTGAGCACTGGGGTTGTGACATTAGGGTCAAATCCCTACCCCTTTGCTCACATTCCCTCTTCTGCTCTCTAAGGGATGAAAATGAAGGGAGGGAGTAACACACAGAACTGTACAGAGCCTAGGACTGATACAGAGAGTCTACAAGATGATGCTTCTCTTTGAGCATGTTCATGATTCCTAAAATCAACTTGCAGTGGTACTCTAGCCTCCATGGATTAAGGTGACCATGTTTAATGAAGAGCTTTACAGCAACACATTGCAGAGCTGATGGATTTCAGATTGCTCCTCTTTGAACAGAAGGAGTATGAGCTCTCAGGTTAAGACAGCTAGCAGTGTGGTGCAGAAAGCAGGACTGTGTCAGGATAGCAAGAACCTCTGCTTACATAGAATCATAGAATGGTTAGGGTTGGAAGGGACCTCTGGAGGTCATCTAGTCCATTTATCTCTTTTTCAAGAGCAGAGAAGATGCCTTTGTGCATTTTGGATCTTGTTTGTGCATTTCAGCTGGTTACACCCAGTGGAAGTTGCTTTAACTCCTTTTCTTTTTCCATCTGACAGCCACTGCTGAAGACAATAGGGAAGTTTTGCACCATCAAAGTGTTTTGCTTGGTTGCTTTGTTTTCCAACTAACACTAAACAGGTGGTGCAGAAGTAAAACACCTTCTGTTTTCTGGTTTGCAATGTACATTGTCCTACTTGAGATATCTGTGGTGGTTGTTCTGATTGATCCTCCCACCTCTCAGGAGGATGACATCCCCTTTTCCTCACAGAGTGGAATCTGCTTTGTTTTCTGCACATAACTCTCCTGCAAACACTCCTACAGCCATCTGTGCTGGCCAGTAGATGTCATTGTGCTTCCATCACAACAGCACATCAAACATATTCATCTGGCTGCAAATGCATAACCAGTCTTGCAAACAATGCTGTTGACTATTAAGGACTTTTTTCTACCCTGCAGCAAAATATTTGTTAAAGATGCTTAGCCAAAAAAAGAGAGAAAATCAAGTTCCAAGCATTTGATAGCTGTGACCAGCTAGCCAGAACACCCTTGGTCTCAGCTAATACAGTGCCAATGGTGTTGTACAAACAACTTACTCAACAGGGCACAAATCATTGCTAATAAACTATTACAAAAGATGCCAACAGAAGAGGGTAGAAGCAATGTCTGATGGATTAACCAGCTTCTTTCAGTAACCAGCTTGCTTTGCTGTGAGGTAATCTGCCCTTCAATACCTGACGAGGCAGAATTTGAGGGTTCATACTTTTTAGACCCTTCAGAGTGTATTGAAAAGTGGCTGCAGCCTGTTGTTTTTTCCAGCTGGTTGGTGTTAATTTGCATGATATAATAATAATATTTTATAATGTTATATAATATATATATATATTATAATATTTGTGATGCAATTGGAAAGTTCTATTTGAGATCAAACCATGGTAGCACTAGAGAAGCAAACACTTGGCACTCATCCCAGAGGTAAACTTTTCCAGAAAGTCTAACTTTTTGTTATCAGCAAAAACTCAAGATACATCATTTTAGGTTTTATTTTTAACCATCTTTTCATAAGCTTAATGACAGTAAACAGCCTTTGAGATCTAAAAAAGCTACCTTCTCAATTACAGCTCATTTCCCAAGCTAAAGAAGAAGCAAGAGATGAACAGAGGGTGAAGTTAACTTGTGACATTCACACCAGCAATGGCATGGAAGGGCCAAATTCCTCCCTGGCAGCCACCAGTGAGGCTCTGCTGGCTCTAACAACACAGGAGACCCTTGACAGATTCAGCAGACAACCAGCTTTTTGCAATGTGTTTGGAGCCCCAGGGCCCAGCCACAAAACTGAGTGATGTCAATGGAAATCTCTTGCTTGCTGGCAGCATGCTGTGGATGAAGCCATGAATCAGGTTTTCTGGTGGCTAGGCTCAGCACATCTGCATTGGGGTGAGGCAGCTGGAAGACATGGGCTTGGAATTGAAAGGAGAAGCTCCATCTCAGGAATTTCTCTGCTCAAGCTTAACTAGCTCAGGAATAACCTGAGGTGATGCTGGGGTAGATGGTGTTCTTCCCTTACAATGCCTGTGGGAGTTACAAGGAAAGTGGTTCATCCTCTTGTTTGCTCCTGGAAACATCAAAGCCCTTTTCTGGCCTAAGAGACTTTTGCATGGGAAGGGATCACAGAATGATTTGGGTTGGAAAGGACCTTTGAAGATCATCACCTCCAACCCCATGCTATTAGCAGGGACATCTTTCACTAGATCAGGTTGCTCTAAGCCCTGTCCAGTCTGACATTGAACTCTTCCCACGATGGGACATCCACATTTATGGTAGAGAGATCCTGTAACTAAGGATCCCTTTGGCTGTCTAGACCACAAAACCTTTCCACTGGATGAGCAGAAAGATGGACAGTGTGGGCCCATAAGCCCTGGAACAGTCTCCTCTGGGCTGTAAGATGCATGGGGCACATTTAAGGATATCAGCATCATCACCTACTGATTTGCAGACAAACTCAGCTGCGCTGTGGAGCCATCCACAGTGCACAATTAGTCTTTAATAATGTCATCTCTAACAAAAATTTGTGAGACAAAATATAAGCCTAACACCATTGTTGAGCCTGGTCACAGGTGACATTCCCATTTCCCACTCGTGTCATACATCCTACTGCTGCTTGCTCCCTGAAGCACACAGAGGGAACTCTGTGCCACACAACTGAGGCTCCCAGTGCTCTGCTTCCAGACTTTCCCATTTCCCTAGGGTTTCTCATCAGAATAAGCTAATTTAGAATTGCCCTTGGGTAACTTTTTTGATCTACATCAGCTGAGCCCCAAATAAGGAGGATGCAGTCACTGTCTCCAAAAGCTGTCTTCCCAGCTCAGTGCTTCCCTAGCTGATTCCTCTCCCTCCTGCTCTGTCCCACACACCCAGGGCTTGCTGGCACATTTAACTGACTAAAAGCTTTTCTACTTTTAGGTACACACTTTTTCAGGCAGCCTACTACTTCATTACAGTGTGAGACTGTCAAATACATACCAAATGTAAAGGAGAAGAAAGCAGAGCCCTGATTTTCCATCTGCCTCAGGACATCCCCACAAAGGTGGAGACAGTGGTGTGTATCTTGGTAGGATGGATGTGGGAGCCCAAAGAACTGACTTTAATCTGGACTCCAGCAAGTCTCCTCTGTCTCATTTTTCCATCTCAAATAGGGGAGGCAATGCTACTCATTATCTTGTTTCACCTGAGGAAAAATCTTATCAAGATTAGTGAGGCACTTACAGACTACAGAGACCAGAAAATTCCTAACCCTGCAAGAGATCAGGAAGAAATAACTGAGTCTGCTTCTTGTACCAAAGGCAGGAGCTAAGGGAGAGGATCACTGACTGAAAATGACAGTAAAAATACTGACCTATCTCACTTCCTAAGCATGCCTTGCACATCACAGAATCATTCTGGTTGGAAAAGAACTCCAAGATCATCCTCACAACACAAATGTTCTAATTAAAAGAAAAATGAAGAAGGAATAGTGGTTGATGATGTAATGGATCCTGGGTCAAAGCACACTTAAATAAAGGAGATGAATGAAGGCTTTCTGAATATTGTACATTTTGCTAAAGCCAAGGTTTGCTGTATTTGGAGCTGCTACTATCTTAATATTCTTTATGTAATTGTGCATGAGCTTGAGTATCTTTCCTTGCTTAGATGGAATGATGATGATTGTTTAGAGCTGATCTGAGCATGGGAACACTCAGGTGCAGGTGGAGGTTTCTCAGCAAGGTTCAGGGCACATGAATGATCTATGCTGCTGGCCTGCAAAGATGTCACTGTAAGAGCATCTGTGGTGGGATTGATCTCCCCTCATCCCAGAGATCTCAGAGAGGCACCTGGCTTAGACTTGTCACCAGGGGTTCTTCTGCAGCCCAGGGAGGCAGCTCACTCACTGCTTGCACAGCCTAGAAGGCATAGCACTGAGAAGTACAAGAAGAGATATGTTGGAGGCTTTTGGAGAGGTGTTTCTACCATATTTCACTCCAGTTGCCTTTCTCTACCTCTCTGGGTGCAGCTACACTCTCCTAACTTTTAACTGTCTACCAGTTAGACAGGGACCTAATTCACTTCTCTAGGCTCCCTCTGCAGTTGGGACCACCATGTCCTAACAATATCTCATACCTTCTTAAGATAGGTCCAACACTGAGGGATCAAACCCATTCTGCTGTCAATGAAAGGGTTGTAAAGTCTTGGAATAGGCTGTCCAGGGAGGTGCTGGAGTCACCATCCCTGGAGGGGTTGAAGAAACATTGAGATGCTCTCCTTAGGGCCATGAGTTAGTGGTGTGGTAGTGCTAGGGATGGTTGGACTTGATGAGCTTAGAGGTCTCTTCCAACCTTTGTGACTCTATGATGATGGAAGTTGAGGAACCTGGGCACCTCAGTGCCCACAGACAATGGACTGACTCGTGACACCAAGCCCACCTTTGCTAACCATAAGAGTAGGCTGTGCACCTACCAGGCTCTGCATCCTCCAGCCCTGGGAGAGATTCACCTCTGCTTTCAATCTCTTTAAAAGCAAGAAAATACTGAACTTGGCAACAGCTGAAAATTTCAGCAAGGAAACCTGATGATCTTCATGCATAACAATTACTCCTTAGCAGTCTTATTTTGCATTCTACCTGTTCTTAGTATAGTCTCATCACAAGCCTCTCTTGATGTGCTGAGTGTGGAAAGTCAACTGAGATGCTAGACTGATGTTGAAATGAAATGCTGTCAGCACCCAATCTGTTAGATGACATCAGGGTGTCAGGAATGAAAGGGAATCATAGCAGAGAGTGTTCCAGCACCATTCAAAACTTGGTGAGAGGGAAAAGGTGCCACAATTTTAGGGGGACAATGTTTGTTATGACAGAAAGGCTCCAATAGCTTAGAAAGGAAGTTGTATTTGCCAGCTGCATCGTTTCTTAATCCAATAGATTTATCAAGAAGTTGTACTAATTTCCCCTAGAAACATCTCTGTGAGCAGAGCAATGCTTTGTGGTTGCAGAAAGTGGGTTTGAAGCAGTTTAACTCCAGGTTTCTTCTCAAACAGAATAGGAAGATTGTCAAGAGTTAGGGCTTGGCCAACCACTAATGTAGTGATAGATATTCTCTCTTATCCCCTTTCCCCCCACTCCAAGAAAGAAAAGAANATATATATATTGAAAAAACAATAGCACACCCACCCCTTGATGGCAACACAGCATCAGTGGCAGAAGGACTTACCAGAAAGCAGGACTCAGACTCAGAGGCTTGATCCTGGATTCAGGAACTCTTGGATTGAGATTGAAGGCAAAACAAAGAGAGTCCTGCAACAGCAGAGCTGAGCTGCTGAGCCTCAGCAGGAGAACTACCACTCCATCACCTCACATGGCTCAGGTGCTCAACCTTCAGGAAGGATAGAGGCCTAAAACTCTCTTTTTTTTTATGTACTGGCTGTTAATTAGGTGCTAAACAGCTTAATGATGGAGTTAAAATTATTTAATGTATTCTCTTATTTATTATTTTATTCTTTAAAATAAGTTTTTGAAAGATCCATCAGACCTGTCAGGGAAATGAAATCCTTCCTAAAATGCCTGGGCTTTTGGAGAAGTGATTACCTCCCATTGGAAATTGGAAAGCTATATTGCTCATTTCTAGAGAGGGATATTTTTCTGCAGTGATTTTGCAACTTATTTCTGCTATAGAAATGATGGGAAGAAAAAGATTCCATCTCATGTCAAAATAGACATTCAGGCAGATTAAACCTCTGAAGATGCTGCTGATTTCAACCAAATCACATTCTTTGAGTATTGGCAACTTGGACAAAAATATTTCCATTAGACTAGGAAGAGCTCATTAGGCTTCTGTTTGGGTAATAACTACTCCCCAAAGTAGGAAAGAAAACAGAAAATCATGTTACACACTATGATAAAATGAAGATATGTTTTAAAGTCTTTCAATTAAAATCTACATTTCTTCAAAGAAGGCTGAATATGATTTTTTTTTTCCATGGGATTTTCACTCAGAGGAACTCTCCAATATCTTCTGTACATTCACATATTTACAAAGTAAATACATTACTATGTCAAATGTATCTCACTGGGGGAGGGAAAAAAAAAAGGTGGTTTTTTTTTCCATTCTGTTGCTTTAATTTTCCACTATTCTTATATATTGGAATCCTCCAGGTGGGTGCTGTGTGTGCTTCTGATTATTCTGTGTTACACAGCAGGGAAACCTCTTATCTTAGACTGGTTGCCTGGCTGAGGCAAAAAAAACCCCCCACATCTAAGGTAGTAAACACAGCTGTGGCACAAGTATTTGCTGTTTAATGTCCTAAAATGACATAATTATGGAAGTTTGCAAAAATGCCAAAATGTAAAACACAATCATTTGGTCTTTGTGTTTCTATTCTAGATGTCTTCAGGTATAGCTTTAAACAGTGCCAGATAACCTTTAGAAATGACTTTTCTGCTTTATGCTCTGTTTTGCCCTGATAAATACAATAGAGAATTTCAGGGGGAAAAGGAATTTTTAAGAAGTAATCTAGTGGTTACACTGATTTTAAGAACTCTTCAAATCTTCTTCTTGCCATTTTGGAACTTCTGGCTTGAAGATTTGTCTTTCTATTGTTTGCTTTTTGACTTCTTGCAAACAATTTAAAGATAGAAAATTTGCAGATCTGTGGAAAGAAAAAAAAAAAGAGAGAGAGAGAATAGAGGTTTTGTAAATCTAACCAATCTTTAATTTGAAGAAAATGAAATCTGAACTCTGAAAGAGGACAATGCCTTTTATTTTCTTTTTATTTTCAGCTTGCAAAGAAATGGAGCAATGCAATCCCTTTTATTTCCTATTTAAATGAGGCTGAAGTGTTTTCATCTGTGGTGTGTAAAGTCTGCTTTGCAAAGAATACATTTGGAGCACACATTTGTAAGCATTTGCTGGCCTGACATGGGTTGAGTAAACAGCACTATAATATTATAATCATTAAAAACAATGTGCAGAAATACGTGACGGTAACTTTTTTTAGCACTCTTATTACTTTCTGAAGTCCTAGTAAGAAAAAATGAAATGTGAAGCCCTCACTAAGGAGCTCTGCTCCATTCCACCTGCAGCCATTCTCCAGCACCTATTAGTTCATCAAAAGAAGAACCAGATTTTGACAGCCTGTCAAGGGTTAGAGCTAGGCCAACCACTAATCCTGTGAAAGTTATTCTCTATTATCCCCTTTTCCCCCACTCCAGGAAGGAAAAAACAAGGGGGAATTAACAGAGAGAGAGAGAGAGACTTGTGGATTGGAAATGAAGCTTAAATTACTTTAATGAAAATGAAGTATATATATATATATATATATATACATAAACACAAAACCCATACCACAACCAAACTTCCCTTGATGGCAACTACATCACATAAGTTTGGAATGTCTCCAGAGATGGAGACTCCACAGCCTCTCTGAGCAGCCTGGGCCAGTGTTCTACCACCCTCAAAGTAAAGAAGTTTCTCCTTATGTTTAGATGAAACTTCCTATGTTCATGTTTGTGCTCATTTCCTCTTGTCCTGTCACTGGGCACCACTGAAAAAAGACTGACCCTATCCTCCTGACACCTAATGTTTAGTATTTATTATGACATTAAGTATTGATAAGATCCCCCCTCAGTCTTCTCTTCTCTAAGCTAAACAGCCCCAGCTCTCTCAGCCTCTGGCATGTTGATGTTTTGTATCAGGCAGTTACACACCAAGATGAGAGAAAATGAAGAAGTAGCCATGCACATGCCTTGTTGTAAAGAGCTCTTGGGTTAACTGTTGGTCCTTCAAGAGATGAGAAGTCCCAAGCCCAAATCCATGCATCATTATGCACCTAGCATTTCTAACAAAGGAGGATTCTGAAATCAGGGTGGTGGCACATTGACCATGAGGAGTTATTTTAGTTTATTTTAGTCATTTTATAGATATTATCTACTGCTAGCTAGCAAAGATACAATCAGTGGCTATCTACTGATAATAGGTGAGGCCAGACAGACCATGGAACATGAGCCATAAGGACAGAACTATATGGCAAGAGATGTGCTTCTGCTGTTTTCCTCTTTAACCTTCAAGATGTCCCAGACCCTTGTCACTTCTCATATTCACTGCTCCAGCATCCTCATTGCTGTGGTTTGCTTCTGCACCAATTTATTTGGGTTGATACTGCTTGATTCGAGGAGATCATGGAGACTCACTAACCTCACACTAAACTTAGCCAAACAGGAGCTTGTGAGAGTTTTTCCAAAGGCTGCAATCATCCACAAACCCTTCAAGGACTAAATTACAGAAGTTTGGCTGAGCTCTGTAGGATAACAAGGTATTAGATCATTATTAAAAGAGCTAAAGGAAAATCCTGAGGTTTTCAGAGGAAAATCCACATGCTGCCTTGCCCCTCAGCCAACAGCCCTGCCCTGCCCTGCTGACAGCACACCAAAGGGCCTCAAGAGTTACACCTCCAGCTCTTTGACTGGTCATCTGTTAACGAGGATGTCAGCGATCTAGGAAAGCATTCCTGGGGCATTGGGATGCAAAGGGATTTATCTCACATCTGAAGTCCCGCGGAGAGGCAGCGAGCCTGCTCCTCCCCGAGAGGCTGACAAGTGAGTTACAGCTGAAGGAGATGTGACAGGTGGGGGAGAAGAAGCAGAGTGAATGGCCATAGTGGTGATGAGCCCACCCTCTTCTCTTGAGGAGCAACTGCCTTTGGCTACACAGAGCTAAAAGCTACAGCACTAAATTTGAAGGCCTGAGAAGATCATTACAGTCATGCAGCCCAGCTGCCCACTCATCCAGGATGCTGGATTTCCTGAAGTCCTTTCCTTCTGCCCCTCCTGCCACCACAGAGAAGGTTCTTTCTGCCTCTGCTCTTGGTTGGAGGACCTTGGATGTCACTGGCACCACCATTCCACCTGCTGTGTCAGACCTAGCAGTGCCCTCCCTGTGGCACTACAGCTAGGCAACAAGGGCAATGAATCTTTTCTCAGGAGTGTTCCTGACAAGGAGATCCTTCACACTCCAGCAGTGCTGGCTTATGCTCTGTGTCAGCTCAGCATCTCCAGCAGTAGTTTTGCTTATGGAGTTTCAAGTCTGTTCTCAAACACCTGCTATGGAAACCTCAGGAGGTGCCCCACTCCAGCAGCTCTCACTGCTGACCCAAAGTGCAGAGCTGAAAAGGGCTCCTTCTGCTTTGTGTCTTGTCTTTCTTGGAAACCACTGGGCCTCACTCAAGGTACCTATGGCTCCTGGTTCCTTCACAGGAACACAAAACCTTTTCTTTTAGAGGGGCATAAGCTCTCCATAGCAAAGCATGTCCTGCCTCAGTGGAGAAATACCCATTTTCCATTTCTTCAACCACCCCTATCCGGATCAGAGATTCTGCAGAAAACTCCTGAAATCTGAGCAAAAAGTCCTAGACCCTTTCCCTGGGTTTTCTGTTGGGTTTATTTCTCCTCTCCTGCTCCCAGTTGTTTGGGGTTTCTTCCACAAAACCCTTCTCTTTCATCACTGCCCTATGAACATCTCTCTCCACTAAATTCCCACCACCTTTTGCCTGCACTGAACATGACAAGATCTTTACTTTGAAGCAGATGTCATGGTTTTTGCCCAGCCTTAGGGAAAGACACAAGGACAAATCCCTTTGTCTCTTCATTCTGAAAGTACTCCCCTAGGCAAACATGTGCTACACCTGAGATCACAGAATCATTAAAGGTTGGAAGAGACCTCTAAGATCATCAAGTCCAACTATCAACCTATCACCCCCATGCCACTAAACCATGTCTCTAAGTACCACATCTAGATGTTTTTTGAACCCCACCAGGGATGGTGACTCTACCATGTCCCTGGGCAGCCTGTTCCATTGCCTAACAACTCTTTCTGTCTAGAACTTTTTCCTAGTAGCCAATCCAAACTTCCCCTGGTGCAACTTGAGGCACTGGAGCACCAGGAGAACCCTCAGTCGTTGAAGTTGCTTGAAAATCACCATTTTCTGATGCTATAAACCAAGAGTTAATCCATGTTTCCACTGTGAAGGACTCTTTGAGAGTTTGGGTTGTTGTTTTTTTTTTAAAGGAGAAAAAAAATTCCTTTCATTCTTTGCCAGCAATTTCCACGGAAATCAAGTTTCCAGCAAAAAACCTCTCGGTGCTCAGAGGAGAATATTTTTTACCCGGAAAGCAAAAGATTTTTCTCTGAACAATTGCAAGATTTCATCCAAAACTCTGGAGAGGCTTTCACCCCAAGTCTTTCTTTTTCCTTGGCCGCGAACAAAGCTCTGACGAGCAGGAGAGGACAGAACAGCCCCTGCGAACCCTCCCCCCGCCCTTGCTCCCCAGAGCCGAGAGGATGCTCCGGAGCCAGGACCGGGGGCAGGGCGGGAGGGCGGCGGGTAACGACCGGCACACACCGCCCCGTCGCTGGGATTTGCTCGGAGGGGCCCCAGCGTTGCCTTCCGCGCTGGGAACAATCGCCACGTTGTCCGGCCGCGGCCGCCGGCCCGGCGGCTCCCGCGCCCCGCTCCCGGTGCCCTGCGGGGACAGCGCTGGCGGGGCCGCACGGCTCCTCGGCCGCTGCCGCC
>VWZO01006420.1:649528-705381 GCA_013396975.1 Bucco capensis | reverse complement strand
GGAGAGGGGGGGAGGGGGGGATGGAGGGAGAGGTGGCTATCTGCTTTAAAATGGAATTCGGCTTCAGGCGAGTGGCTGCCCGGGTTGGGGGGAGAGGACCCCCGCGGGGGACCTGCCTGCTCCCCGCACCTGGGCAGGTGCGCACCCACCCCGCCGAGCCCAAACCCCGCGGCCAGGTGTCTCCCATATAACAAGCCTGGATATCCCATGCAGAGCCTGCACGAGTGGGTATGCTCTCCTGGTCCCTCCACTGGAAGCAGTGGCAGCGGGGGGGGCGGGGAGGTAATTGTCCCCGTGTTGGGGGGAGTCTCCCCGAACGCAGCCGCCAGTCTGCAAAGCTCTGGGAGGCTTTCCCTTGGCAGGCATCCCCTGCCCGCCTGGGTGCTGCTGAGAGAGAGAGGTGGGGGTTAGTAGAGAAATTTGTTGTTTTGTTTTCTTTTCAAATGACAAACAACAACAACAACAATCTAAAAAGCCTTTCTTCTGGCAGAAGAAGAAGACGCCATTCAATTTTTTTTTTTAAACAAACAAACAAACCAACCCACCCCACCGCTCTTAAGTGCCCGTTTTGGAAGGGCTCAGAGGCGAATGGAAATTCGAGGCTCTTTCAAGCCAGCAGAGAAGCTGCAATTTCTCTTGCGGTAGCAACCGGTTTGTGCTCCGGGCCAAATGCCGCATCGAGCCCAGCCGCGGCTCCCCACGGCCACTCGGGTCCTGTCCCGGTGACTTCCGAGGGGACGTGTCACCCCAGCTGAGGTCGGGAACCCTCGGACTCCTGCGAGCGAAAGTAGAGGCTTTAATTGAGGCAAACGAGCGCGATGTCCTCTCTCTTCAGTCTGTTTCGCCTTCGTTTATTTTTAGTACACTTGAAATGCCTACACATTTCCCTTGTTGAGATCAGTGCAATTATTTACTTTACCTTTAGGGATGCATTTACCCAAGCATTGAATGGAAATGTAGTAAACACTGCGAAAAGTCAAGGCAGTTATTGAGGTTTATTTAATAGGAAAAGTAGTAAATATCTCGGCTCTACTTGTTTCTTCAGGCAGCTTCGTTATCTAGAGTAGTTTGCAAGGAGAGTTCTTCACTCATTCCCTTGTAATGAGATTGCTTTATGTGTTTATCTCGTATCTGTATCTAGCTACAGCCTCTTTTGTCAGGGTCTCAACGGACTATAAAAATAAATCTAAAAGTTAATTTAGAAAGGTAATCCGGAGGGATCCATTATCTGATCTCTCTATAGAAACTCAGCTAGGCGAGGTCTTGTATCTGAGAGCTTAAAAGGAAACAGATAAACAGAGCATCGCCTCCAGCAACGTGAATTCCGCCTGCATCCACCGTCCGGAGCGGGAAAACTCTTGACACCGAGCGCGGTTTCACTGGCCGAGTGAAACTGCTTTGCCCGATTAACTCGTCTCACCACGACTCTATGCTCTATCTCCGCTTTGCCAAGAATTAGTTTTATTTTTCGCGAGTGGAGATCGTCACCTTTCTCCACCTGTTTGCCCTGACCCCTCTCCCACCCCCTCTCTCCCTGAGCATCCTTCACAGGGAATAAATGCAGGAGGAAGGGATGAGGTGGGGGAGGCAGTAGAAGCACATTAGATATCAGCAGCATGAGACGCGGGAGGTATCCCAGGGTTCTGACAGCTGGATCTGAAACAAATCAGATCTGGATTAACTTGCCTGTTTTGTGAATTGTCTGCATTTGAGCAAGCAGCCCTCGCCCACTCCGCTTCTGGCAGGTTTTGTTACACGTGCCTCTATAAATATATTATCCCAACCCTCTTCTCTCGTTGGATCTCTCTGTTCAACAAAACAGAAACCAGAACGAGGAAAAGAGATTTTCTTCTTCTTCTTCTTCTTTTTTTTTTTTTTTGTAATGAAGACATTTATAAGTAACCTAATTTTGTATTGTGGAAGTAAATTTCATGCTAGGATATATTTTGCACAACATGTAATCTTTTAGAGCCGGAAGACATTTAATTAAAGCCATATTCGGAGAAGTAGAGCTTCAAAGCGGTCTTACGACCACATACCTCATTCATATTCAGGATCCGTCCGCGAATTCATATTGTTTTAATGTGGGACATCGCCTTTACGGCATAACTCTGCGAGGCCTGGGCAGCATTGAGAGATAACACAAAGGAGAGCAGGCAAGGACCAGCACAGGGTGGAGAGGTGTCCCTTTAACCTACACACCACCGTTTGCTGCTTCCCAGCTCCCGACTTCCCACCGGAGGAACTCCTCAGCGATGCACATAGTGTAGTTGGGGGCTGGGGGAAGAGGGAAAAGCCCACAGAGGATGGGGCCGGGGTTAAGCATCTCGCATGGGGTATTCTCAACTCGCTTCGCTTTGGGAAACGCGTGCGTGGGGGCAAGGTTTGATCACGTCCTTTGCGCGACTCCTCACCCCCAGGAGAATGTCGGGGGTCCTTTGGTAGCCCTAGTACTGGAGGCTGGGTTGGAAGCAGGCACACAGATCCTATGGGTTAAAGGGAATCTTTGGCGAAAGGAGGGATGGGCTCCCTGCCGACACCGTGCACCGGCGGCTGGAAACTTTGGATCGCACCCATGCCACTTGACCCGAAAACACACTTTCTTATCCCATCTCCTGCTCGGCTCCTCGATTATTCAAATCACGATCAGGGAGCCCCGAGGAAATGGAGGTGCAGGGAGGGAAGAGCCCCGAGAGCTCCCACCGGGCGCTCAGCTCTCTGTCCTGCTTGAGGGGCTCGCCCGCTCCTGGCCCTTCCCGATTCCTCTGGCGGGACACGCGCGCCTTCCTTGAAATAACAGGTCAAAACTGCCCCGAATTCGGTGCGAGTCGGAACGGGCTCCCCGCAATAATTCTCTCTATGGTAACTTTTTTCCAAGCGGCTGCTTGCTGCCTCCAGCCCTTCCGCCGGTGCCGGGGGAGGGAGCAGAGGATGGATTTCGGGGAGCCAAGGAGGACTTATGTGCTCCAGAGTCCTGTCAACCACCGCTTTTCTTTTCTTCTTCTTCTCCAAAGGGATGCCAAAGGCGGGGGGGAAAGCGAAGCGAAATAACCCGCAAACAAATCTCCCTCCCAAACAATCAATCCTCCCCCCCCCCATAAACCCGCAGCAAAACCAGCCTCCCCCCGCCCCGGGTCGCCCTGCCTCGCATTGTCGCTGCTTCGTTTCAGAGGGACTAAAACACAGTGGCCAAATCGAATTAGAAAGGTTCTGGTTAGTTTCCTTGTAGCAGTAATTAAAAGTATTAATTGGTTGTGTCGACAGCTTAAAAAGACAGGTGTTGCTAAAAAAGCCTCATTAATCTTCCAGTCATGACTAAGCGGCGGTGGGAACTGGGCTGGGAGAAGGGAGTCGATTGTTTACAAGGGTCTTTCAAGGTTTAAGAATGGAGATTATAATAATACCACTGCTAATCGGACGACTTTCTCCATTCCTTTGAAAAATGAAAATAAATCAAACGGTTTGCCTACAGCCCTCAGCTAGAACAGGGCAACAAGTCTTTCACTGCCTTTAACATCAAGTTTAAATGTTTCACCTCATTTTACACCCATGTGTATAAAACCTGAGGGAGACGATTCATGCTTGGTGTCTTAGGGTTTCTTGTTTTATTTTTCTTTCGTCAGGTGGCCTGTAGATAAAATAAGTTTTGTACAAGTTTTCGGGACACTGAACTTCAAAGGTTCTCACTAAACCGGGTGGGTACCGCTCGTGCTGCCTCCTCCAGGGAGCAAAGCAGGAGTCAGTGATAACTGCAGCCCACGTGTGTGAGACAGAGGGAAGAAGGAAAGTCAGGGCCTGGGCTGGAGACCTTTTTAAATGGGTGATTTGGGTGGGTTTTTTGTTTGTTTCACGAGGGCTACCTGGTCATGCCCAGAGAGCAGACCACCGCGAGTGCCCCAAGCAAGTTTCCCCGAGGGATGCTGAGCTGTGGTTGCGGTGTGCCCGCCTCCCTGTGCGCACCTCGAGGGCACCGGCAGCCCCATGGAGCCTATAGCAGCCCTCTGAAGACGATACCCAACGGTTCTGGTCTGTCTGAGCAGACAGGAGTGGAAACCTGACCCAGGAGGGGAAACCTACTCGCCGCTGCCACCAGGCGCCTCAGGGACAGGTCCTCTGGCTCTGCTCCCGGCAGCGCGGCCGGGCCGAGGGCCGGCTGGCTCGGCCGGTCCCGGGGCCTCTCCTCATGGCCCTGACCACCGCACATGGCTGCGGCGCGGGGCATGCGCAGCGGAGAAGGCGGTGAAGGGCCTCAACGGCCCCGAGGGCCGCACTCGAGGGGCTGAGGCGGAAAAGGACCTCAACGGCTCCGAACGGCCCTGGGGGCGGCGGAGAAGGGCCTCAGCGGCCCCGCATCTGCCCCTGTCCACCCGGCGAGAGCTCTGCTTCCAGCCCCTCCCCACCCCCTGCGTTGCTGGGCCCTCCGCCGGCCTGCAGCCTGCCCACTCAGCCGTTAGGTCTCCGCGCTAAGAAAAGCCCCGCAACGGTGAAGCGCCCTAGGAAGTCATCCTGCTGGACAGGTTGCTTTTAGCCCTTTCCCGGTTGAGCTGTTCCTATCCGCCGACCGGCGCAGGTGCCCGGGGTGCGCCTGGCCCGGTGGAAGCCACTCGCTCTGTTGCCTCCGCTCCCGGCCCATCGAGTTAGCAGAAGGGACCGGTTCTACTGTCCCGCGGCCTGGGACACTAACGGCGTGTCCGCCGGTCACTGCCCTGCCCTCCCTGGTCCTTGGGCATGGCCAGCGAGGAGTTCTGGCCACCTCCCTTCCCCAGAAGGATCTCCGAACGCTGAACACTCTCTCGGACAGACAGCTTTGTTTAGTACTGAGGGTCCTTTCACAGCCAGATTGGGGCAGATCCCCGGTTGGCACCCACCAGGAGTGCTCTTGCGGGGAGGTGTGGGTGTCGTTGGGGCAGGGAGCAGGAGGCGAGCTCTGAGAGAGCCCTGCGAAGCACCCCATCCTCAGAGCAACCCTCCCTGGCAGCCTTCTGAGGAGTCCTGGGGCTAGCCCTGAGGTTTAACCCCCTGCAGAACGACCAAGACAGCACAAGCACTGCCTCTTCGGTAATGACTTCCCCCCCGCCACCACCTTGCTCTAAAACAGCAAAATACAGACTTACCTGAAGTGGTTTTTATTTTCACAACAAGGGATATTCCCTGCGTTGCACACATACACACAACGCATGCACACGCACACACACACACACACGCACACAGGAACCAATAGCAAAGCAAGATTACGAGGGTTTGATGCTCTGCTGTGACATGAATAATTGTTGCATCGTGTAACTTCCTACATCTTGGTTTTAATTTGCAGTGAAGCAAACAAAGATATTTGCAATTTTTTTTTTTTTAAATAAGCACTGGATGTAATAAATGGGAACATTGTGCATGAATGCTATTTCTTCCCCTTTTTCTTTAGAAGACATTATTAGCTCTGACAGCATGCAGCTCAGGTTTGGAGGAGAGGATTTTGTAAAGGGATGACAGACAGGAAGGGCAGCAATCATGGGCTTCTTGGGCTAAAGCTTTTTTTTTTCTCTTTTTTATCAGAATGTTCTGTTCGATGCCATTTATCCTTGATGATAGAAAATTGCTCTGTTGCCAGGACGCTGCTGCTGAAATAGAGGGCAGGAGCCACATTTCCATTTTGCAGCTTGAAAGCTATTCAAATGAATTTGCAGAAAGGAGGGGGGGGGGAAATCTAGAGATAAACAAATGAGAATAAATCGAGTTCCCCTTCCTTTCTCTGTCCTTCTTCCCTTCTCCTTTTTTTGGGGTGTGTGTGTGTATGTGTGAGGGAACTATTCATTTGCTACCTAAGGATTTTGGTTCATCAGTGTTTGCAGCACCTGGGAAATGCTCTGAATCAGGGAACACTTATTTTGATGCTGTTCCAGCCACTGAACATATAAACATATTAGAAATGTAGGTGTATGTGTGGATTTGCAGCCACCTAGGGCTTCCTTACGCCTGTGTATACACCCCTGGAGCCCCAGGAACGTGGGGCCCTGCGTTCCCCCCGGGGTGCAGGGGATGCCACAGGCACACACTGTCACCTCACAACAAAGGTGAGTTGTCCCAACATGTTGATTCTGGTGAAGAACTTTGTCATTTCAGAACAATTAAAACCTGAAGTATTTGAAGCCATAGCACTGTCCTCCCATCCTAACCAAGCTGAGTGGGAAATCTTCCTTTTCCCTCCCAGTCCATTTAGATATTTCCAGGGTCCCAGGGAGAAGTAATAATGCATTTGGCTATAATCCAGCACGTAGCCCAAAGGCTAATTTTTAATCATTATTTTTAAATTAAGCATTGAATAAAATAAAGCCAGAAACATTATTTATAAATCGGAATGAATATAATGACAAGTAATTATGCTCTTTCCTTCACTAGTGATTCAAGCCTCAGCTCAGCTCCTCAGTTCAAATCCAAATAAATGAAACGTGTGAAGCCTGTTAAAACACTTCCATTTCATTTGCTTGTTCCGCCTGCAGGCTGCTGCTGTGTCAGCCTGGAAATATTGGACATACCTTGACTGAGGCTGTAAAAACTCTCAGAGGTTTGAGAGTCCAGCTACCACAAAATAACTTTTAAATCAATTCTAACTTAACTTCTCTGAGTAAAAGCTGATGCCAGTGAGTCATGGGGTTTAGATTATGCAGCATCCATCCTCCTAAACATAGGATTTTAAGCGCCTATAATGTGTTTGATGACATAACAACTTTGATCAGCTTGATTTTTTTTTCACTATGTCATTTCAATAGAATTTTACCTCTTATTAATCTATAATTAGCACGTTGGCTTCAAGCATGGTGTATTTCAAAGTGGCACCTCGTTAGATGTGGTTTCCTCTTGCAATGAAGAAAATTCTGGACGCAGGAAAGAAACAAACAGGACAGAGAAAGAAATAGGAGGATCGATTTATTGGCCTTGGCCAACAGCTTTTCCATAAGTGCCCAAGCAGCCAGGCATGAGACTTTACTATTGATTTTTAAATCTGCCTTCAAGCCGAAAAGATCAGCGCACAAATAATAATCAACTCTAATCACTGCTGCTATTAGATTAAGCTAAATGCGGGGATCTGAGGGTCCAGATGTACTCTTCCCCTCGCCCAGGGAAGTAGCCCCGGCCGGGACCCCCCCGTGCCCTCCTTGCAGCTAGACGGGACGGCCGGATTCCCCCGGTCCGCTGCCGAAGCCCTGCTCCAGGAGTCGGGGCAGCGGGGGGGGTCCGGCGGGGCTGCACCCCAGCGAGGGAGGGAAAAGCGAGCGCAGCCGGGCGACCCCCGGGGGATCCGCGATCTCCCTTCCCCTCTTCCTCCGTCGTGCGCTCACGAGGAGGCTCGGCCCCCGGCGGGGGCGCGGCGGTCGGAGGCGGGCCCCGGGTGGCGGCACGGAGCCGTCCCGCTTAGTCCGCCGCCAGGCCGCCGGGGAGCGGCTGCAGGGCCTCCGGGAGTGGCGCACCTGGGGGGACTTCCTGNGCCGCGTCGAGCCTCCTGCGGCCGGTCCCGGCCCTGAGCCAAGGGGCCGTGCGGGGCCCGGGCCAGGCCTGCCCGCGGAGGTTGGCCGCCCTTGACTTCGGGGTCTTCGGGTCTCTGCAGCCCGCTTGTTGACCATGCAAGCGGCAGGGATTGACATGATCCCTGCTTGGATGTCTTAGGGGCGATCCCAGCTGAAATGGGGTTGTCCCCTCCCAAGCAACTTCGCTGGAGAAAGGAGCGTGTTGCAGGGCTGCTCCTTCAGAGGGGTCTGGCCTTCCCTCGCCAGGTGCCTCCCTGGCAATGGAAAGGGATAAATTCTGATTTGAGAGGCGAGATGAAAGCAGCTCCATCCCAGTCTCCTGCTGTTATCTGGGAGATGAGAGGCTCTCTGTTCTTCCCACCCCCCACCATCCGTAACATGGGGACTGGACTTGGGCTCAAGGAAGTCAGTGCCTGCACCTTGAAGTGATTGTAAAAGTCAAACCAAATATCTATAATAGCTGCTGTGGTTCAGAGGGTGCTAGTGTATTTTCAGGCAGCAGATGATTACAATTGTAATGATTATTTGTTGGTCTTTTGTTTAAGAAAACTTCAGGCCTAGATGAGTTCACTCTTGCTTACAAGATAGTGACGACTTTGTTCTGAGGGCTAGAAAAGCAAAGATAACTAGACCTGGGTATAAAGTTTCAAAGGCACAAGGCTGAACAAAGAAATATGTAGAGCTGAGGTAACAAAAGCCACGGAACTGCCAGCAAATGCCAGAACAACCAAAAACACATCCACCCCAACTTTGTCAGTACTGTACTTGTAATGTGAACCAGATTGCCACAGAAAACAAAACAGGTCATAGGCTAGGGAGCAACATTGGCTGCAGTCTGCCCCTTTCTGTTAGAGGTTCCCTTGATGGTGTGTAACATGCCACACTGCTGCAATCCTAGCCCACTACCTCCCTTTCCCCCTTTCTCCTCACCTGTCTGTGCAGGAGGTTACTGACATGGCAGAGAGAAAGAACCTGCTGACATTGTGGCAGGACATTTTGCAGTCTCCCACCTGTCCAGGGCAGAGCTAGGTTGCTTGATCCATTTCTTGACAGGCAGACCCGGTAATTGTGTCTTTTGTCAGGACTGTCCAGCATAGCACATGAGACTACTCTTTGCTCCTCTAGTAAGTCAAGCTCACACCAAGTACCTTTGTCCTGTGGAAAGTGTATGTGGCCATGGGATTAAACCATGTCTAGTCATGAGCTCACATAAGGAACTGAATTTGAGTTGCATATGTAACCTCACCTCTGGCACTTTCTACCTTTTAAGCACATAACTTCACAACCTTATTGCTCTTTTAGCTTCAAAGTGTACGTGTGTGAGAAAGATCTCTAAGTGAACCAAAACAAAATAAGCAAGCCTGATGTTTTTTATAAGGTTTTCTTGTTTGAAATGGACATTGTCCTAAGTTTGGATTTGTGCCCTGAGAGCAGAATTGTTTCTGCTGTTAGAATTCTGGCAAACACAGTAGCTAGAAAAAAAAAATCTCTTCTCTCCAATTTGGGTTCAAATGTAGCCAAAGTCCCATGAGAATGGTTGGAGACACTGGCTGGTTATCACTTGATCTCTGGCGCCTTCTCTTCCCCACAGGAGAATCCCAATGCCTCTGTTCTGATTAGGCTCATTTAAGAGATTAGGTGTTGGAAAATTAAAGAGATAAACATTTGAATATGCATCTGTCTCCTTATTACCACTTCCAAATGGCTAGGTTTTAATGGGACATTCCATCAGGAAACCATCAGCTTCAGTTTAAAACTATAAAAACTTGATGGTTTTAGGGTTTTTTTCAGTCTTTTTAACAGACCTGCATCATTCCTGCAAGGGCTAAGGAATCCATGAAATCTTTAGCAGGCAGATCCTATGAGCTACGTGAGGCTTCTGCCATGGAGAAAACTACAGACCTGTTTGGTTCTCTAAATGCTGGCTTGAACAAGCTAGATTTTCATATCTCAACAGGTTCTTTTGCCTCTTCAAGTCCTAAGCAATTCTAGATTCAGGCTGGTCAGATTTCATACCAGTACACTATTTTCTTGCTGCTCTCTCTAGGCATGCCTTTGGGCATCTTCTTTCCCAAGCAGCAGGAATACTTTGGGGATGAACTCAGTTTGGTATGGCATCAGGGCATTATTATACAAATGGTAAAGCTTCTGATCTGTAAATGTATCTGGTTTAGAGTGAGTGATGCCAGAGAACTTTCTAAGATGCTTTCATAGCTACCCATCACCTAACTTTACAACCTCAGCTCTGTGGTAATCAGCTGTATGTAAGGACTGGGTTTTTTTAGTCAAGTCATATATGGCTTAGGTAGACCTTAGGCAAGGTCAGATGGCAAAGATAATTTCATAATAGCTTTTTTTCTGAAAGCATCCATGGCAGAAGGTAGTCAGATTGGCTGCTTCCAGACTGTTAAAGATCACACTCGTGTTTCCTGAATTTTTAAGAACTGTGGAGTTAAAGAAAATTAACCTAGAGTTTGTAATGAAAACTTCTTTCCTCTCTGAGTTACTCAGTAATGAAGTGAATTATGTCATTTTTCCTGGCCTATTAGTGAAGAACTATCCCCAAACCACCACATGAAAATAACTTGACCCAATTTAATAATATTTTATGGAAAAAAGCCTATGGGTACACTTTGCAAAGGTCAATTGCAACATTGAACACACTTACTGTACCAGCTCCATAAAAGCGAGAGCTCCTCGTGCTTGAGGTTAAAAACCTAAAGATTTTTATCACTTGACTTAAAGGCAAGATTCCTCTGCTAAAGATAGGAGGGAAAACCTTCTCTTGTCTGTTCAGGTATTCTCACATGCTTCCAGATGACTGAGCATTTCCTATCCCACAGCTGAATGCTTCTATCCCTTGGGTTCTCCATCCACAGTTGCAAATGTGAAAGAAAGTGGGAAGTGGCTTTGCTCAAGTCAAGCACTGTTGACTATTGGAGGATAAATTACATCTGTTCATTCTACTGATATTATAAATTAGATACAAATTGTAATAATTATGCTTAATTGCTACTTAATTACTGATTAAAAGAAACCTTTCTATTTTTCTTTATTACAATCCCATGCATGGTTTTTTCCCAAGGATGTTTAATCAAGGCAGACGCTCTGAAGAACAGCCACAAATCATGTTTTAGTGGAAGGATTAGAAAGATAGTTTCCATACACCATTTTGAGTAAGAGCATTTGCATGTGACCTAAACTTCAATACAGTTGGCTCATTTTTGTCCAAGCATTGCCAAAAAAAGCAAAGATGTTTTAGATGTCCAGAGCATGCTAGTACACTTAGTGATGTAAGGTTTTTTCCACCCATATCACAGCCCTTTGTTAAGCAGACAAACTTGCAGGCAGCAATGAGGGGAAAACAGCTTTTTAAATACATCTGAGATTTTTACTCTTCACAGTAAAGTCTTTACATCAATGAATCAAGAGGAAGAGGTGGAGGAATCTTTTTGTGCTCTCTTGTGGAGTAGGGAAGATAGATGGAGATGTTGTAAAGACATAGAATGATAAGTCTGTTTCAATTCAAAGAAGAACCAGGTGAGTCATTAATCAAGATAATGCCTAGATAATTGACTGAAGGGCAACAGCAGGGTTGACTCTACATTCATGGGTTGGAGAGAACAGTTCATGTATATGTAAATAATTTTGACCATGCAGCAAGTGCTGGTTTGGGCCAGTTCTTCTTTAGACGTGAATTGAGTGTCCTTTTGGAAGTCAGTGCTGGTAACAACTGCACCCGAGATATTTACAATCTAAAAATAATTTAAAAAAAGCCTATTCTGTAGATATGAAGTCTATTTAAAATAATTTTCCAAGCATTAGAGAGACCAACTGCTGCTAGAGGTTTAGAGGGTTGGGAATAATTATGCCCATGTACTGCACAATATAAAGCACTTATGACTACTGTATGGATTGTTTTACTGGGGGGGGGAAGGCTTGTCATTTGGAAAAGAAAAATAATCACCTATTCTCTTCTCTCTTTGCTTGTTACAAAGCCTACTGAAGTCAATGGCAGTGTTGCCATTGATTTGTGTGGGCTGTTGTCAGGTCCTTTACATGCTACTGCAAAGTGGATGGGGAGAAGGAGTATGGTTAAAGGGAAGAGAAGTGAGAGGGGGGAGTTAAACACAGGAAAAGAATAGAGCCCTTTGTCTATTAATTAGGGTTTAGATAGCTTGTGGAAAGCAGCATTCCCCCAACACTGGATGCCTCTGCCCTGCTCTTTGATTTTTACATCTCCCATGTTAGTTGTTTTCCAGATCAATATCATGTTAATAAGCTGTGCACTGTGCAGCGTTAACCATAGCACTCTGCCACTCTCTCGTGTATAGGAAAGGAGGGCATTGAACTGAGCAAGCTTCTCTAGGGTCAGAAATGCTTTTCATTTCTGTAGCTGATGCCCACTCTTCCTGAAACATGTTGTCTGGCAGCAACACCTACTCAACAATATCTAATCATTTCTTGTCTTTGGAGAGACAGGACCTGGTGGAACCATTAAATCTCCTGGTGAAGCCTTGCCATCAGGCCTCAACTGAAATTGGAAGGGATCACTGGACAGTGCCAGTTCATTCCAATGTCTATTTTCTCCTGCTTACACCCACCAGAAGACAGTGACTATTGGACACAAATAGAGAGGATTTGACACTAGGCTGGACTCTGGAGATGTTCAGTTGCTGGGTGTGTCTCAAACTGCCGAGTGACCTCGGGTAAGGCATTTGGGGCTCAGACTTATGATCAGTTTATGACAATTTAACAAGCTATTGTGTCTCAGTTAAACAGCAGTGACTGTCCTTGTGTGCACTCTTACCCAGGGCAAAGACAGGCTGATGTGATCCAAAGTGTAGTTATACGAGCAAATTAAGCCAGTGCAACCAAATCTGGTGCCATGAGATTCTATCTTGGAGGAGGCAACTAATCTGGTTTGTAATATGCGAAGGTTTTGGGCTGTTGCTTTTTTTTCTGGATTGGTTTTCATCTTCACTAGTTCCCCAGTGCAGGTGACCTTGCTGGGATAGGTTTTTTGGCAGCAATGTTGGGCATATGTTTAACCTGTAGTGAAACAGGTCTAGTTACCTTGCCTTTGCTGTGCAGTAAGATGTGGATGGAGACAGCAGATCAACTGGTGCTTGAAGATATTTTAATGTAGTTATGAGTCTGACTTACTAGAACCAAACCAGCTAGGCACCTAAATATTTTTATGGATCAGAGCACTTGTTCCCCATGTAAAAAGGGAGGAGTCTTTACCTCCCTCTTCTCCCTTCTCTGTCCAGAATGTGCACTGTATAGTGGAGATGCTCTCACTCCGTGTTAGTATAAAGTCCAGTGTCCAACAAAACAATGGACTGATCTTAGCTAAGGTCTGCCTACAAGTTAAAATGAATCACAAGAGTAATAGGAGGAGAGATGTGCTCACCTGTCAGTGGAGAAAAGCAGAAGGCAGCAAGCAATCTTTGGATTCATAAACTTCATAAGCTGTTGCTGCCAATTAGCTCTGACCTCAGAGTACTGATAAAGGTATATTTTAAGCCTCTTTTCATTAGGTAAGTTCCCTCAGTAGGACTTTTTATTACTATCTTAAGTACCTTTTTATAAAGTAATGATTTTGTCAGAGAAACATCTTAATAGTACAGTAACATGAGTGATTATTTCACACTACACATACACACTTCCTATTCTTAAAGCAATGCTTCAGTCCAGCTTTCTGTCTCTTTTGGTGGGCAAACAAAATAACCTGTATTTGTTTGTGTGAGTTAAAGATGGTGTAAAACCTACTTGAGAGCACAGAAGAAGAAGGATGAAATGAATAAAGAGCTCATGGAGCAGAAGATAGGTATCTGCTACCACAAAGAGGAGCCTGCCCCTCAGGGGCTGCAAGGTTATGTCTCAGAGAATGAGGAAGGTAGAGCCTAGCCACCACTGGGTTGTGAAAATAAACCACTCCTTGCAGAAGAGGTTATACATCAATTTTACTACCTGGATTTACTTTCATGTCTGTAATTCTGCTGAACTGATATGCAGTAGAGAAATTGTTCTGCATTCAGAAGCAGACTATTTACAGTTTGTTCTTAGATGCTGAGTCATGACAACTATATAACTCTTATAATGATGATCACATTTTACCAGGACAGTAAATGTTAGAGTTAAAAAGAATGTGCAAAGAGAGTTATGTGGATGGGTCACAGCCAGGTTGCCACCCAACTCCTCTAACCAGGGCTTCACAGCTCTCTGAAATGCTCTCTCTTCTAATGTAGTAGCTACTAGCTAGCAATTAAATTTCTGTCTATAGAAAATGAGTCCAGCTGGCTCTGCTTCCTCTCCCTTGAGAAACTCTTTAAGGTTCTAGGTTCCCACAGCCAGGCTTCCATGGCTTCAAAGGCATAATTTGGCACATGCCCACCGGGCATGCGTTTGTCAAAGTACACATACAAAATTTCACTGTTGAAGTTTTGTGCCTCAGGGAAACTTCCACTCTGAGGTGAAATGACTTCTTTCCAAATGCTGTACTTGAACTATGTAAGCATACAGCCTTTAACATAATAATAGTGACTTCCAAAAGCAAAGGCATGGCCTCTGATTTACAGCAAGCATACCCACCGCAGATTACCTCAGAAGGTATCTGAAGGCAAAGTGTGATAGCAAAGAGCTATTTACCCTAGTTTCTGCCTCATTACAAACCATCCTTGTACATTATGCTGGAGGAACAATAAAACAACCTCCTATTACCCCTTACAGAGTGGCAGACAGATCCAAATGCTTTCATTTCTCACTCCTCACTCAGGCAACTGTGGTGCTCAAGTCTAACCTCCTAAACAAGCCACACCTATTGGAGACAACACAAGTAGTCTATTTTTTTTCCCCCCACCTTACACAACTCTTTATGAGTGAGGAGTACTGAATGACAAGCAGTGCTCCTTCACAGAGAGAAGCCACAGGAGGTTTGTTCATCAGGTGAGACACCCAAACAGCCTGTCCAGTGGTTCTGTTCTCTGTGGATTTCTGTTGGATCTTCTGTTCTCACAAACTCACTCCATTTGTCTGACACATGCAAGACAGGTTAGATGAGTAACAGAATCACAGAATGTTAGGGGTTGGCAGGGCCCTAGAAAGATCATCTAGTGCAACCCCCCTGCCAGAGCAGGAGCACCTAGACCAGCTCACACAGCAATGTGTCCAGGCAGCTCTGCAATGGCTCCAGACAAGGAGACTCCACAGGCTCCTGGGCAGCCTGGGCCAGTGCTCTGGCACCTGAACTGCAAACAAGTTTCTCCTCAGCTTAATACTAAACCTCCTGTGCTCCAACTTGCTCCCATTGCCTCTTGTCCTACCATCGGATGCCATGGAGCAGAGCCTGGCTCTCTCCTCCTCACACTCACCCTTCCCATATTTCTAAGCATTGCTGAGGTCTCCTCTCAGTCTCCTCTTGTCCAGGCTGAAGAGACCCAGCTCTCTCAGCCTGTCCTCATAACCACAGATGTCCTTAAGAAAGATTTGGCAGTGTAGCATGGCCCAGTATACAAGAACTAGTGTTTATGTCACTTGCCTGCTGCTGTGCCAAAGTAGTGTGTTCAGACTGACTAGATGTCCAGGTCCCACTTCAGTCAGTAGAGGAATACAGGCTGTACTCTTTCTCAGAGACATCTGACTTAGATGTCTTGGTTAGGTTATAGTGACATGCTTCTGGAAGAGAAAATCCACCTCTGTAACTATAAAGGAGTCATAGACAACTGAGTTATCCTAGGTGCCAAATTCATAAGACAGCTAAATCTAAGGAGATGGATGTCATCCAAATGGATGTAACAAGATGCCCAGAGAACAACTATATAGGGAAAGTAAAGATATGTAAGAAAATCCAACTGGATGTTTGGCATCCTACAAATTTACTTCTGCACCTAGTTTATGAAGGATCAGAATAGCTTCCAATCATATTAATTTTGCTTCTTACAGAATGACAGAGTGGTAGGGACCTCTGAAGATCATTCAATCCAGCCACCCTGCTAAAGCAGGTTCATCTAGATCAGGTTGCACAGGATCACATCCAGGCAAGTTTTGAATATGACAGAAGGAGACTCTACAACCTCTCTGGGCAGCCTGGGCCAGTGCTCTGGCATCCTCATGGGAAAGAAGTTTTTCCTCATGTTCACATGGCATTTCTTGTGTTCTTGTTTGTGCCTGTTGACCCTTGTCCTATCACTGGACACTACTGAAAAGAGTCTGTCCCTATCCCCTCCACCTCCACTCTTTAGATATTGAGAAGCACTGATGAGATGCTCTCTCAGTCTGCTCTTCTCCAGGCTAAGCAGCCCCAGAGCTCTCAGCCTTTCCTCCTCAGAGAGATGCTCCAGTCTCCTCAGCATCTTTGTTGCCTTCCCAAGTACAGGACCCTATACTTACCCTCACTGAGGGTAAAGCCAGGTTTTTTGTCTATCAAACAATCATCTCTGGGATTAGGCAAACAATACTTTCACAGTTAGGAAGATATTAAGGTTTTAGCTGTTTCCCCTTGTCAAACAACATCCAATATCCAAGAGCCTTTATGTTCCTATGCCCAAACTCTCAGGCTGTCCAGGTTTCACTGAATGGCAGCACAGTCTGGAGGCTGCAGGGACTTTGTTCTCACAGGACACTGTTGTGGAACTCACCCTCCTGCTTAGGTCTCACTGAACCTGACCCACTTGTTCCTGCAGAACACTAGTATCTTCTCAGGCTTCTTGCTGAAGGCTGCTTTAAGATTCAGGAGGGTTTCCTTTAGTGAAAGATGCCTAATGTCACTGTTGCTATCTGCTTTGCATTTGCAGTAATATCTGTACATGTGGCTTTTGATTCATTACAACAAGATTTAATTCATGAGAAATGCTTAGCTTTCTCAGGACAGTGTAGGTTGGTCTGTAATCCTCCCTTTAGTCTGTTTCACTATCTCTAACCCTCCTTCCTTGGACACAGATGGCCTCAAAGCAAAGCACGTTCTGCTTTAGGAAGCTAAACCATTGATGGGGTCAGACCTTTCTTGGCTGCAGCTCTACTTATTTAGGAAGAACAAGCAAACTCCCCTTTCTCTCCCTGCAGATGCAACCAAACCACCCAAGACAAAAGTATCTTTGCTTATAGCATCACACCATTTTCTTGTTCAGTACCCCTGGTAAGTTCTCCCTTTAGGCATTTATGCCTAGATAGCTTCCTTTTTTAGCTGCTGTGTTTAGAGCTTATTTGTCTCTCTGTTTCAGCTAGCTTGTTTTCTCCTACATGCATACACCCTTACCCAAAGCAATAACCAGCAGTACCATCTGCCCACATTATTCAAGATCTAGAGTGTGCTTATGTCTTGTCTCAGAAACCTGAATTACCTCATCAAAGAACTTACTTGGCTCTGTTATCTCAAATGAAGGGTGGTGGTTACTTCTATCAGCTTCCATGACTCTTCTCCCAATCTTTGACAATAATACATCATGCTCATGTTGCCTTTGCCCTTACAGGATTTACTACTTGCTTATCATTTATCTCTCTATTGCTTTATTTGGCATCAAAACACAAACTGGAGGTTCTGTGGCTAGATTGCCCTCTCATAGACACAGTTCCACTATCTTCTGTCTCCACAGAGAGTAGAGAGTGGAGATACTTTTGAAGCACATCTATAAATGAAAGAATAGAAGAATTGGCTCTTCATCACTTTTGTCAACTCCTACTAGGGTTTTTTGTTGTTGTTGTTGTTTTGGTTTTGGCTTATTTTTTTATTTCTGTGATACCTCACATGTTTTTTAGCTGACTGGTAACTTAAAGCAGTGCTAAGAGAGCAGACAGAGCTATCTGAGAACCACAAGGAAATTACATCTAAATCAAGAGAATGGAAGCCAAAGCCAGGTTTTTTTGTCTATCAAACAATCATCTCTGGGATTAGGCAAATAATACTTTCACAGTTAGGAAGGTTTTAGCTGTTTCCCCTTGTCAAACAACATCCAATGTCCAAGAGCTATGCTGACAGGATTCACTTATGGCATAGACTTTCTTTGAGGAGAAGGATAAAGAAACATATGGGTCAGGATGATCCTCCCCTGCACAACAACTGTGGAAATGCAGAAGGATTTTTTTTCTACAACAGGATAACATCTCTGTGATACCTTGGTTGTCAAAAACCACAATTATAGTCATTGTTTATGCATTAGGGAAACCTCATCCTAAATTTGGCACCATATGGGGGTGAAAAGAGCAGCTGCTGACATTTGAGGGTAATCATTATGATCTAGCTGCAGATATGACTCAGCAGGATGAGCTTGACAACAAGAAGGGGGGGGGAGGAAAATCAGCAAAGCAGCATGGACAGGTTTCAGATGTCACTTCAAGGCACCAGCCCAAAATACATTTGCAAGAGGAAAGACTTTCAAGACACACAGAAAGGCACAGCTCTTTATAAGCTTCACACAGGAAACCTGGACTGGACTCCAGAGCAACAGAACCAAGAGGCTTGTTGATTTTTGCTCATGTTGTAATCCAAGGGGAGAAAAAGAATTAATAACTGCTTGGAAAGAGTTTGGGGATATTGTTTTTTTACTCTTCTTTTTTCTGTGACAAATGAAACTATGCCCCCCAAAAAAGATACAGGCAGCTCCACCTCCCTGTTGTCAACCTCTCTCTTCAGAGAGAGCACTAGCTCATCACTTTTCAGTGAGTTTGGTGGTCAGCAGATTCCTTTTGAACAGAAAATAACAGATATTTGGCTTCTTCCATGATGCACCACTGGTATTATTCAGCATCTCTGATTTCTTCCACCAGGTCACTACCTTCTCCACTTGGAATATACCTATTCCCTTCTTATCATAAGAAGGACATCCTCAGCATGAGAAGGACATGAAACTATTGGAGAGGGTCCAGAGGAGGCCACAAAAATGATCAGAGCCTTGGAACATCTCTCCTATGAGGAAAGGCTGAGAGAGTTGGGGTTGTTCAGCCTGGAGAAGAGAAGACTCTGGAGGAGACCTTGTTGTGGCATTTTAGTGCTTAAAGAGAGCTTATAAAAAAGAGGGAGATAGAATTTGTAACAAGTCCTGTTGTGATAGGACAAGGAGTAATGGTTTTGAACTAAAGGAGGGGAGATTTAGGCTGGATATAAGGAAGATATTTTTCAGAATGAGGGTGGTGAGACACTGGCACAGATTTCCAGAGGTGTTGGATGCTCCATCCCTGGAAATATTCCAGGTCAGGATGTCTGGGGCTCTGAGCAACCTGCTCTAGGTATCCCTGCTTCCTGCAGGGGGTTGGACTAGATGAGCTCTAAAGGTCCTTTCCAACTCTAACCATTCTATGTCTGCAGAAAATCTCACTGTTGATGACCTTCTGAATGTTCTACTCGTTGGACTTCTTCTCTTTTGTTCTTACAGTGTTGATTTCCCATGGCAGGGATGCTCTTTTTCTGTATACATCTGGAACACAGCTATGCTTTCACTGTCAAGGATGAATGACTGTGATATAATGACCTCAGTAAAATGCTAGACTGTTGCTATACATGCCCAAAGTCATATTTTGGAGCATTAGATCTGGCAACAAGTAAGAGTTGTGTTTACTCCATAAATATGTACTCCACATAGCTTGTGTCAATCTCAGCTTTTTGGTCTGTAAGTTTGGATCATTTCTAAGGAAGTTTTCAGATGCAGCCCTGACTTGATGAGAGGCATGTCCATTAGAAACCTAAAATGCAAAGGCTTCCTCTAGAAAATGCTCATTTTTAGCAATAGATGAGGAGGTTCAAGTAGTGTCAAGGCTGAGATTCCCAGGACTGTTCCCATCAGCCATTCATCATGCACTGGGGACATGCCTGGGTTAGGATGGATGCAGTTCTTGGTTTGCAGTGGGATAGAAGCCACAGGGCCTTGGGCAAAAATGATGCTAAGATCAAACTTCTGGCTGCTTTTTTTTGCAGATAGAGCAGCTTGCAATTCCCTGCTTTGCTGTGACTGAGGCCCTCAGTGAAGGATGTGGCATCCAAGTGTGGCTATTGGTTGGATAAGTTATTCTGGCCTTTGGAAGCTGGCCCAGAGGTCATGGATTGAGCATTTCTCCCATTTTGAAAGAAAGCCTATTGTTTGGGCAATTTCTTTCATTTCTTCCACAGCACAAATATTCTGCTTGCTTCTAATATTATATCAATTCTCAGATACACATCAGCAGCTCAACTCCCCAAACTCCTATCATGCCAATTCAAAAAGAGACTCTTCCCCAGCTAATAAATGTATTTCAATCATTTCCCTGCCTACTTTTGGCTGTGTAGGGGGGGAAATGAAGCTCAAGAGTCTATGACCTGTGCTCTGAGAATAGACAACTGAGTGTTGATGTGTTTATAATGGATCCATGTCCACAGTTCAGCATTGCTATCTGTACCTATTATTACTGTTGTGTTATCATCATCATTATGTTGCACTCTGGTAGAGATCCTCCTAAAGATCAAAGTCCCTTTGTAATAGAGTCTGCATGAAGAAAATGAGAGGCCCTGCTCCTGTGCTAATCACCTCTGCTCATGCTTAAGCCTCACAAGCATTTTTACTTAGGAAGTAGCCCCTGAAATATAGTGTTGGACATCAGGGATGGGAAATATCTATCAGCTGAAGTAGCTCTGTGGAACTGTTCCCCCCCAGTTCATCTGGTTTTGTGTAATTTGACTTGTTTACACACTCTATTGATTGCTCTACTGCTGATGGCTCTGTAATGACACAGGCATTTTGGCTCATATATTTCTGTACAACACTGAGATCTTGTCTCTGTAAAGTTTAAGTATTATGTGACTTGGGTTGTTTTTTTTTTTGTTTGGAGAGAGTTTTGTGCAGTTCAGGACAAGGGATATGGTTGTGTGATGGGTGCTGATAGTTTAGAGCTGTATGGATATGGGGAATTTTCATCCTGTGTGGAGTGCTGCAGTGATCTGCTGCTTCACTCTTCTTCTGGACAACCTGCTCTCCTGTGCTGCAGAACTACAACAAATGCCATTTTTCTTGCAGAGAAGCTGTTTGTGATTCTAATTAAGCATGGACCCTCTAGATAATTCCTCTCTTATTATTACTTGGAACCCAATAGATTTCCTTCACAGTAAGATGACATCCATTGTGCAGTCAAATGACTATTGCTTACTGGAAAGGCCATTTAGATAAAGCTGTGGTAGAGCTGTTAACTCAGGACAGAAACACATTTATGACTGAGATGTCAAGAATAACTGCTGAGTTGCATTGTCTGTGCATGAGTTTTATTGCTTCATGTTTTTTCTTGTTCCTTGGTGTGATCTATTATAAAGGACAGAGGAAAATCACATGGCACTGGTTAAAATCCCCCCCTATACTTACAACAGAGGCAAGATCTTGCACTGGCACTGGATAACATACTCTGTCAGATCACTAATCACACAGAAGATTTTTTTCCTCACCTTCAACAGCACTGACAAAAACTCTTGCAGCATCTCTCAACTGAACCTTCATTCTCAATGTGCTGCTGGCTCCACAGCCTACAGTGGGAGAGCTGTGTGGATGGAAGCCACAGTGAGAGGAGACAGCTGTTTTTCCAGCTGTGATGTTGCAACCCTGGCTTAGATGCCAAAGCAGAAAAAGTTGTTTTTTTAAAGCAACAATGGTAGCAAAAACTGTCCCTCTAACAAATGTATGGTGTTATTCCTCAATTCCTTTGTCACACATGGTGTTTCTCTTCCTATTTAACAGCATACAGAAGGAAACAATAAAACTTGCCTCGCAGATCTGAAGAGTCATTTTTGGGCTGTGCCCTCATGATGGGTCTTAGAGGCAAATAAGGAGCAGGAGGCTAAGCTAAGAACATGTGTGGAGACTGGCACCATGAAAATACTCCAAATATCTGGTCCCAGCTCCTCTGCTTTTTGTATGGCCACTCTAGGCAATGTGACAATGTGTTGGCTTACTGCTTATATCACCACTGGAGACAGAATGTCCTCTGGGGCTCCTCCAATAGGAGGGTGATTTGTTGGTTTAGCAATCATTAACTCATCCATATTTTCTTTCTTTTTAATGCAAATTAAAGTCAGCAGTAGAGTAGGCTCATGCTGCTCAGTGGCAGCTTCTTGGCAGCCCTTTGGTTAGATCTCCTATGCCAACCAACAAACACATGGTCTTCAGCAATTGTTTAGAGTGTTTCAGCTGGCTTGTAATCAAACATATCTTCCCAGAGATGTACTGGCAGGTAACTGAAAGACCTCACAGAAAACATCTAGGGTTTTCATTAAAACTACTTGCCTGCCAGGATCTGCAGGGGCTACAAGAGAGCTGGGGAAGGACTTGTTAGGATGTCAGGCAGTGCTAGGACTATGGATCCAAGCTTGAGGAGGGGAGATTTAGATTAGATGTTAGGCAGAAGTTGTTCCCCAGGAGGGTGCTGAGCCACTGTGCCAGGTTGCCCAGAGAGGTGATGGCAGCTCCATCCATCCCTGGCAGTGTTGGAGCTGGGAGCAAGCTGCCAGGTGTCCCTGCCCATGGCAGGGGGGTTGGACCTAGATAAGCTTTAAGATCCTTTCCAATCCTGACAATTCTATGATACTAATGCATGTATTAGCTAAGTTCTTTACAACTGGAAGTAAACAGCTGGACATCATGTAGGCATGGATCTAATCATCTAGTAAAAGAAGAATTGTAGGTGACCAAGCAGTTAGAATGTGTAAAAGAATTGCAGTTTAGGATGAGGTCAGCAGTCCCCACTGATTCCTGAGGCATTGATGGGAAGGTATCTGCAACATTCAAAAGGCTGCTGACAACATCAATCAAAACCCATTATGTGACACATCATTCTCTTGGAGATCTGCTGTATTAAGATGCCATGTGGCTGGAATGGGATCATTTTAATTGTTATCATATGTAATTGTCAGCCACATCATTGTCTCTGACCCATCTTGAACAGTGTTTGTTTTTCAGTCTTTTTTCTTCCTGAGGCCTGAGCTCTTTGTGGATTCCTCCAGTGGTCTTTTTAATATCCAAAGAAAAACTCCAGTTTTCAGAGACCGGACATCACCAGTGATCCTCCAGCTAAACAATAGAGTGTCTGATGTTAAACCAACATTGTAATCTGACTTACCCCAGAATTTCAGAGCTCATTATAAACTGCTCTTTAGCTGTAAAAGCAGCAATGGAACCTTTTGTTCTAACCATGCAAAAGCAAACAGACAGATTCTGCTTTTAGTCACATTGTTTGAATAGATTTACTCTCTGCTTTTGCTAATGCAGCTGGCTCAGTAAACTTCCTGAAGATCATAGAATCATTATGGTTGGAGAAGACCTCTGGGATCATTGAGTCCAACTGTCCACCCAACACTAGCATGCTTACCATCAAACCATGTCCCCAGGCACCATATCTATAATATGCTACAAAATGGAAGGGGAGGATGCTAGCAGATATTAATTATTGTTATGTGATAGAAGCAGAATATATCTGAAGATATATTGTGGCTCTAATTATTTAAGAACTAACATGTAGATCAAAGCATATTGAGAGAGGTTATTCTCCCCTCTACTCTGCCCTGGTGAGGCCTCACCTGGAATACTGTGTCCAGTTCAGCTCAAGGATAGGGAGCTGCTGGNACCCCTGACAGACTGTGATTCTGTGATATGTAGTGGCAGTATTTTCATGACTAGTCTGTATTTGCTAAACTAAGGCAAATTCCATTTCTTCACTGTATTTTACCTCAGGTTTGTGTTTAACAAATCAGGGCTATTCTCTCCAACAACTGCTATGGTTGCAGGACAAGTTGTATTGTAGACTTCACTATATATTGCAAACGTTTGATAAACTTTTCCTTTCATCACACCCCTTAAGGTAAGATTAAACAATGATAATCCACCTCCTTAGAAGAAGTTTCTTAATAAGCAATTGTCTTAATGACACATAGCACAGGCAGATGAGGAGATGTTGGCTCTGGGAAATGTGCATACATTCATACTCAGTGAATATGATCAGTTTGTCTACTTACATATCTTTATCTCCTCTTATTCTTATGTTAAACAAAACCCTCTGGTTTTGGCTAAAGCATTTCTTCCTCTTTGCCTTAAGAGGTCATGAAATGTATCCCTGGGAAGTTTTTTCCAACAGATAGGCAGTTTTATTGTTAAAAAGGCACCTTACTTACAGTCTTTCTGGCTTAAGTTTCCAGCCCATGGTTCTCCTGCTAGATTGAAGAGTTGGTTCTTACTTGGTATTTCCCTGTTGTAAATGACTTATGTGTACAACTCATTTCTTCCCATCTTCTTTCTGGTAAAATAAACAGATGGAACTCCTTAATTTTTAGATTATTTAGGGTTTTTTTGGGGGGGGGGTGTTGTTTGGTTTTGTTGTTGGTGTTTGTTTCTTCCCTCAAGAATTCTCCTCTGAATAACTTTGTGGTGTTTTCCTCTACCATTCCCAATTCTTGTTTGACTTCCCAACTTTCTTCATTGTCTACCATCCTGCTGCCAAACTCCTCTCACTCACAGATTGTATTTAGGGCTATGTTTACCTGACCATTGGTGCAATTAATAAAGAATATTAAGCCTGCTACAGAACTGAAGGAAAAGCTGGGAACATTCATTCAGTCACAGATCCCAGCTGATGCCTAGTCTTTGGAGATCTGTCAGCCAACTTTGAATCCATTTGATACATTTTATTGCTAATACACAAGGTTAAAATCCTACTGGGGTGTCAATTTCTGTGCATATTAATTTAACCCTTCCTTACTCCTTGTTCCTTCTGAAGGCATTCCAAGAATAAATAGCATTAAAGGAGTCCTCTGGAAGAGATTCCAGAGTATATCTGACACTTTCCCTCCATCAGGATTTAACAGTGTATAGATTATTTGACTATTATGCCCATTTTGTCACTGAATACCTTCTCCACTGAGCTGATACCAACAGAGCATCTGCAGGTGTAAATGTTTAACTGCTCCTATTAATTGTGAGTTCCCTTCCAGTCTCCACTTGGATTTGAACAAAATACTATTGTATACATCCAGAAAGCTTAAAAAAGAAGAGCTACCAATGATACACACAAACAAAAGACAAAACTGTGGCTCTGAATGATGAGTTTAGTCTCTTGTACTAAAAGCTGATCAATTGTCAGTGCTAAAACCAGCATCTGTACTATTGAAATCAGGACCCTGTGTTGTTGGTAGCCTTCAAGGTACATAATTGAATGAGACATGCACAACCAATTTAACTATAATGCAGTGACAGGGAAATTAGCTTCCTCAAGCTTTGACTATTCAATGTGTTTAATCTACCTAGAGCCCCAAAATACATGTATTTATTACAAAACCCTGTAGATAAACAGAACTAAATGGGCCCTGAGAAAACCTGCTGATAAGAATATTCTGTAGCTTGGCATTAAAATAAGTTGTTTTCAGTGCCACTACTGTAGGGTATTTATACCTAGAGTCTAAAAGACATTAAACACAAGACTCAGTATGGTATCTCTGAGTGCAAGACTTCTTCATTTGCACCAGATTTGCTTTGCTGGGCAAGGAAAGAAGGATTATTTTTCATCATGAGTACCTCTGGCAGCTCCTCTCTAGTTACTCATCTGAAGAAGCAGCTTAGATACATGATTTCATCAAAAATAACAGGGTAAGTTAGGACAGAGCCTAGGGAAAATGGTGGTTTAGCCTAGAAGGAATTTCGGCTGTGGACAAAAAAAATCTTCATTCTGTGAAGTAAGAAATCCTTTTTTTTTTTGACTTCAGCAACCTCAAAAGTAGACATGAGGCAGATCAAACCACTCCTGAGCTCTGAAGGGCATTGGTGCTCTTGAGCTTTGGAAATAAGTAGAGCTACAGTTGTAGTAACTTGGGGTCTTGACTATAAATCCAATCACAGAATCTTTAAGGTTGGAAGAGACCTCTAAGCTCATCCAGTCCAACCATCCCTATCACTCCCATACCACTAATCCATGGCCCTAAGGAGAGCATCTAAATGTTTCTTAAACCCTTCCAGGGATGGATGACTACTCCTGATAACTGGATGATAACTCCTGATGATTTTCTCTACTATGAAAGGGGATTAATAAGCTACAGATGCCTCCACCTCCCTCACACAGTACTAAAAATCTCCAGCAAACCAAACAAGCAATTGGCTAAATTCAGCATTCACATCCATGTGCCATTTCCCTTTTTTGTAATCAATGAGCAACTTCTGTATACACCCCAGGGCAAAATCTGGCTCATCATATGTAACACTTTAACATTCATTTAGGATGATTAATGATCAAGTCAGTAGCTGTGTAATATTTAGGAATTCTCTTCTACCACTGCTTAACTTTATATTATTTTTAAATTTACAGCTGCCATGGAAAATGACCAGAAATCTACAATCTGTGAAAACTCATCCATCATCTTCAGGCAATCTTCCAGTCTTTTAATTTTAGCTGCTACTAAGAAGTGTCTCAGTCCAGGAAAAAGCAATTATGACAACGTTCCACAGAATAGCTTCCAGATAGCATATGATGTAAACTGCTCTTGGGCAACATTTCTTCTATGGAAGCAGCCTCTTTTCTTTTTTTTTCCTTCAGGAAGCAACTTTACCAATGCAAGTGTGAGAAAAATAGAGGTAAAGAGGAAGTGCTGTTGGAAATTGGCCATAGCTACTGTGCCCATTTAGACCTTCCAAAGACTTGGATCATAATGTTTTGTAAAGCCCTTGTTAAATGACTCTGGTCAGTATGGATTTATGAAGGATATATGTGAAATGATGGAGAAGCAGTCACCAATGTGTTGCATCACATAAGGTCAAGTCAGACATCCAGAAAGTGATATTTCACCTACTATCTAAGACATAAAACCAGCAATGCAAACCAAGCCCAAATGTGGTGCATTAGGATCTCTATTTTGTTTCTTGCTATTTTGAAGCCCTTAATAAAACTGTAGCATCACTGAAGGCTGCTCCCTGGGCTTGGTACCCTACTCAGCACCTGGCAGTCACTTGCATCTCAGTGCTAGGTTTCCACAGCACGTGGACATGTTGCAGGGGCAGAGGGAGCTGCAGCTGGGGAGCATCCCTGTGAAGGTTTCACAGTATCCCAGTATGTCAGGGGTTGGAAGGACCTAGAAAGATCATCTAGTGCAACCCCCCTGCCAGAGCAGGAGCACCTAGACCAGCTCACACAGCAATGTGTCCAGGCAGCTCTGCAATGGCTCCAGACAAGGAGACTCCACAGCCTCCTGGGCAGCCTGGGCCAGTGCTCTGGCACCTGAACTGCAAACAAGTTTCTCCTCAGCTTAATACTAAACCTCCTGTGGTCCAACTTGCTCCCATTGCCTCTTGTCCTACCATTGGATGCCATGGAGCAGAGCCTGGCTCTCTCCTCCTCACACTCACCCTTCACATATTTGTAAACATTAATTTTCACTGTCCTGGAGAGATGGAGGCATCTCTGAGCTAATAATGGACTATTCTTAGGTGGGTATCCTGCAGATGTAGGCATGCCAGTGGATGAACTCAAGTGAGCTCCAAAGACAGAGAGCTTCCTCTTAGAGAAGGAGAAACCAAACTAGGAGAGGGTCAAAGGAGCAGTGTGTATGGCTTATCTAGGACTGTTTTCACTGCAGCATGAGGAGACCTCAGGAATGGTTATAAATATGTGAAGGGTGAGTGTGAGGAGGAGAGAGCCAGGCTCTGCTCCATGGCATCCAATGGTAGGACAAGAGGGAATGGGAGCAAGTTGGAGCACAGGAGGTTTAGTATTAAGCTGAGGAGAAACTTGTTTGCAGTTCAGGTGCCAGAGCACTGGCCCAGGCTGCCCAGGAGCCTGTGGAGTCTCCTTGTCTGGAGCCATTGCAGAGCTGCCTGGACACATTGCTGTGTGAGCTGGTCTAGGTGATCCTGCTGTGGCAGAGGGGTTGCACTAGATGATCTTTCTAGGGCCCTTCCAACCCCTAACATTCTGTGATTAACAATCTTCTATGACAACAAACATGCAAAGCTTTACTTTAGGATCTTAGAACGAAGCCTGATAATCACATGGTGGCATCTCACCAAACCTCTCATTAGTTTTGGGGGCTGGATAGTAGCACATCTCTTCATTGGAAGTGCCTCACTCCCAGCCTCACACATTCTTGGAAGCAGATGTTAGCTCCTGAGTAACTTTGGAATCAATTCAATCTGCCCCTGCTAGACTCCTGATGACATTCAGCATGCTTCCAGACAGTCATCTACCTCATCAGATTGAATGACTTCTCTTGTCCAATGCCACTTCTGTGGCATATTATAGATCAGATGTTTGGGTTTCTGATTGCAGACCTGCTTTCTGATCCTTGAAGAATTTGACACTAAGAGGAAAGCATGGCCTGGCTTCCTTCTGAACCTTTCAGATTAATGTGCTAGGTCTTTCTAATACTAATAATATATAAGCCAAAACCTAGATAATCATTTATTTTGCAAGCAAAATTTTGGTCTTAAACACTATTGTTGATTGCTAGGAGGAATGAGATTAATGGGACCATGATATCTATATAATCTTTATTTGGCCATTGGTTTTTTTTTCATGACTAAATTAAGGAAGCACATATGCTGGAAGGTTAGAAATCATCATTTACCTGGCTTTAAAGAAGTTGTTCAGTATATCACCAAATCACCAAAGCTGTTTTAGCCAGCAGATGTGCATACAAAGGCTTCTCTTGCCATAAGGCTTGTGAGCTGATCTGAGCTTGGCTATAGGAAGATTTATACTCTTTGTTCAAGTCACAGGCAGTTTAAAACATTCAACGACTTACTTATGTGTCCTTCTGGGCTGTAGTTCTACTGTAGTGAGATGGAAAGTGTTAAAATTAGTTCTTTTTTCCCTGGTAAAGGGAGGAATGAGAGCTTTTACCTTACTAATTGTTTTTTCTGCTTCATGTCAACAGTTTTTGGGTGTTAGTGTATATAACATATTAAAGTGTGATTCTGAAATGGATCACAGGAAACATTTAATGATGCCTGCTTGATTCCTGGCAGCATTATGCTATCTGTAATGATGAGAAAGGTGCAAATAAAAATGACATTTCCTATCTGGCAGATGTTCTGCAGCACTAACAGAAAGTCCAACAGTTGGATGATTTCAAGATTAGGCCTAGTGAACTGGAAAAGTGCTACTTTGCTACTATTAAAGTAGAAGATCCTTTTAACTAAATATGTAAATTAAGATGTGTATCAGCAACAAATAGCAGATTTAAATTCATGCTTTCCCATTAGTTTGAAACCAGGAATCATCACTGCTTTCCTAGGGACATCCATGTCCAATGAGAGTGACTCTGGTCTTTCTGATGTTACTGTTACAGCAATATGTCCAACCTGTAAAATACAAACCATTAATGAATTTATATCTATCTATCTATATCTATTTATATTTCCATCCAGATATCCATTTTCTAGTATAAAACAATCTTGTTCCCTTAATCTTCTGAGACCTTATGCACCTTTTGGGGCATAAATTCAGCATTACCTATCACTCAGTTTATGTGCACAACAGGTCTTTGACAGCTCTGTATCTCTTCCTAAAGCAAAAAGAGTTCTTAAATCCAAGTATTTGAAAATTGCCCTGGTCTAGATGCCACTAAAGCACAAGTGTAACAGTATATATTTTAAGCAAATAATCACTAGATGGAGAATACAAGACTCCAGACACAGCAGATTGTATTCAAAGTCATATGAGCCTTTTTGTCTGAGTAATTTACCCTCCTGAGAGGGATGGGAAATGGGTGGCATTTTTACTAGTTTTGTACTTTGTAACTCACAGAGGTCCCCAAATTCTTTATTTCCTTACATTCTTCCTCTGCACAGACTGTATTTGTCAGAAGAGATGTATGAATGGAAAGAGATCTGACTTCTACATTGCTTTTGGGGCTTGGTTCAAAGAGGACTGACAGCCACAGAAGGATCTCACCAAAAGCTTCCACCACTTCTACTCAAGTCCTTAACCAAGAGCTTGGGAACATTTTGATCTTCTGCTTTCCATGTGAAGAGAAATAATGATCCTGCCTTTGAAAAGGGGTTGAAATTGCCAGGGATGTAGATATTAATCACTTGTATACCTCCCCACAAGCAGCCAGAAATGAAATGCCACAGAAAGACTGTGTTTTATTATATTGACAACAATGGAGTTGGAATATAACTTCTCTTATTAAAAAAAAACAACAAAACCAACCACGCTGCAAGATTAAGTTTTGATTGCAGTATTTTCTACTGAAAATCAGAATAATGGAAGCAATTAAGCATTCATAGTCCTGCTCTCACACAAACACCTTCCATGGTGAGCCTGTTTATGCAACCAAGCACAGCCACACAATTGTTTTTATTACCTTCTTATACACCAGCCTGTAGAAAATCCTCTTTTTGATTGTTTCTTTGTGTATTGTTGAATGTGTTTGCATTCTAAAGGGCTTTGCCTCATTAAAGCAATGACTGTAAACTTGCTGTAGTTTGTTGCTTTTTTTTTCCCCCACCTCTGAGCACTAGAAATACCTAGAAAGAGCTCTAGTCCAACTGGTGTGTTCTGCATCTCCCAAGGCTAGCAGTGGGAAGCTTCCTTCTGAGGACACACACACAAAATATCTGTGGAGATTTTCCTTAGCTGGAGCATCAAAACAGCAATAAGCCTGAATGGGGAGGGGGGAAATGTGGTTGAGTTCTGCAGGCTCTGGCAGTCCCTGCTCACCCTCTAACAGAAGCCTGAGAAGAGTGGAGACTTCCAAGGAAAAGCTTTGCCACATGAGGGGAGGAAATAAAGGAAAGGTGGAAAGTTATGGGGCAGGATTTTGATTGATTCTCTTAGGGGTATTGTGGTTTTCAAGTGGGCAAGGCCATTCTTCACCTGTGCCAGTCCTCACCCTCTGCCTCCATCTAGGATTCACCTAACCACAGAAACATGGAATGTTAGGGGTTGGAAGGGACCTCTGGAGATCATCTAGTGCAACCTCCCTGCAACAACAGGAGAACCTAGAGCAGGTTACACAGGAAGCTGTCTAGCTGGGTTTGGAATATCTCCAGAGATGGAGACTCCAGCACATCCCTGGGCAGCCTGGGCCAGTGCTCCAGCACCCTCAAAGGAAAATAATCCCTCCTGATGTTAAGATGGAGCTTCCTGTGTGCTAANGACAAAGGCTGCACTGATGAGCTTCAAGGTCTCTTCCAGCTGGAACTGTTCTAGGATTCTATGACTCCTGATACCCACCCTTGATGTACTTAATCAGATGGAAAGAACTTCCAATTTCTCCCCACAGCACCTCGAGTGCCTCTGCTCAGTTGGTGAGATGTAAGTAGGTGTAACACCTGCCAAAGACTTCAGCAATTTGTCTCCTGTGCTTGTGGGGACTGAAAAGAGAGAACTTCTCTCTGGGGTTGCCCCTGGGTGAGCATAGCTACAAGTTAACTGAAAGCATGGCCACAAAAATCCCCAAAAAGGCAGAGTTTATGCTGTGGAAAGGCTGAGGAAGTAGTTTCCAATATTTTTCCTTGAATCAACCTAACAAAAACTTCTTAGTAAAGTGAAGACTCACAGGTGGAGGAACCTACAGAAGATCTGCAGGTAAAGGTGACAGAGAACTGGATGGCTGGGAGCTTTCTGAACTAATGTCCTCAAATCAGAATGTGTTGCTTTGTCAAACCCAGAACTTCCCATGAGAAGTTGTTCAGGGATTCAATGAGTTTTGGTCAAAATAAGAGACCTTCATTTGTTGCCTCAGGGCAGCCAGATGTGTCTAGGTAGGATATTCAGATCCAAACCAGTAGAGCACATATAGGTCTATAAGCTCTTTAATTTGACCCAAGGAGATGGAATTCAGCATCCCACAGCTCAGGTAAGTTCTGGGCTTGCTGACAGCTTCAAAATGAAATACTCCAGTTTGCATAGATGTTGAGAAAATCATTAGGCAAGAGAGTGAAAGAGTCTGAGCTGGTAGTCCAGGAATTACATCACCATGCAGGGAGGAGCAGCTGGAAGTCCTGGCCTCTTCCTAGATTGACATGTCATTACCTGTACAAACTGAAACTGCTTCAGCCAGGGAAATGAGCAAAAGCACTCCACCCTCCTCCAGCATCCTGAGCTCATCCTGGACTACAGCAGATTTTATTCTTACTTCTATAGAAAAATGAGTTTTACCCAGTTCTCCTGCTTGAAAGACCTTGGTAGCATCCTGCAGTAGAAGAGCAGCAGGGATGTTTGTGAAATTATGAGATCTTTCACTCTTCAAGGAAATCATTTTTCCTACCCAGCTCTAATAGGGAACAAGTCATTGAAAAATAATAGCAAGAAAAATATTTTAAGGCCAGGAAAGGATATAGTACTATAGCATTCAATAAAGTGACCCTTTATTTTCTGGAGTTCACTGAAGTAACTACTATGAGTCTCTTGATATCTATAGAAATCCTAAAGAAAGCTACAGGGAGAAGAATTAATCAGCTCTGTAGTGTGCTCAGGGGCAGCCCTGGGTGAGGGAAACCATTATTATTGCTGCTGTCAGACAACATGCAGTGCCATATCTGCAGAGGTCCTTCCCTCCACATTGCAAACTGGGAGAGCTGCAGATGCTAGGGCTTGTTTCTCACCATCCCATAGTGTTTCAGTCCTCTACTTCTGTGTAAAGGAGTTTTAGAGGCTCAGTACTACAAGCAGTTGCCTGTCTCCCTTAGCTCTGCTGTTATGAAACACAAGAGACAGGGCTAGAAACTCAATGGCTTTGTTAGGAAACCAGCAGAGAACTTTCTGTCTATGAAGGTAGGAAAATGAACTTAACCTTGCTTTCCTGTCACACACAAACTCCCATTTAACTGGAATTGTACCCTATTACATCCTCTAGCATCACAAACAAACAGGAGGCTAGCTCTGCTTGCAAACCAGATATTCCAGTAGTGACTGCAAAGGGTTACTTCAGAAATCCTGACTCTCTCTCCTCTCCTGGTGAGTTGTTTCTCATGCTGTTGGCTATAATCCCTGGGAGGTGCTGAACACCTACCTTTCAGCATCTGAATCCAGATCTCTAGTCTTTAAATAAACCCAAACCCTAAAACCACAAATAATTCTTTTCTTTATGATCATACAGCTTCTGAAAGAATTCCCTCCAAATGCCCACACCAGCTCTGAGATTGCCTTAAGATTGTTTTTGTTGCAGTTCTATTGCTTCAATGCCAGATTGTTCAGAACATCTGCATTCTTCTCAGGGCTGCTATGATCTCCATGTCAGTAACTAGAAGTCTGTCCTACAGCTTTGGAAGTGCTCCCTTCAGCATCACCTCTCCTTATCTCGACACCATCACCCTCCTCTTCCTCTAAAGAAGTGGTTTGTATGTATTTGTTGGTTGTCTCAATGATTTTGGGAGCTGCCAGTGACTTTTCTAATTCAATAATGCTGCTGCTACAGCATTCATCATTCATCATCTCCTGAAAGCAAAAGTGGAGTGATTTAAGAACAAAAGGATTTAAAGCAAAATAAACACATGCCCCACTGTGGCTGCTTTGGGGGAAAGGAGCAATATATGCATGGCAAAGGCAGTAATGAATAGCATCTGCTTTATCTGGGGAAGAGCAAACAGTTGTAGACATTGATCATTTCTCAAAAGGAGTGGTGTTGACCAAAAACATGGAGGAGAGCCATCCAGAAGCTATTTAGTGCAAATGAAGTGCAGATTTGTGTATATGAGTCCATACCCCATTTGCTGTTTCCTTTCATTAAAACCACAACATTAGCACTGGAAAATGATTCTAATGGTTAGAGTCAAAGCCACTGCAATGCTCAATTCACAGAGAACTCAGTGAGGGCAGGGGAGGGGAAAAAATAAAGCCTTCAGATCTCCAAAAAGTGTGCTTTCATGTGATGAAGCTCTAGTGGAAGAGGCTCAGGTATCTTCTCTCTTCATGTTCTCACTCTAAGCTTTTGTGTAAGTCATTCATTGCATCCTCAGGACAATCTGATTTCTCAAAACACCCTATTATCACCTGGGTTTCTTTGCTGTATTGAGACCAAATCTTGCTCCTTACAAGAGGAGTTCCAGTGGGCCAAATAATTAGTGGTGCCTCTTGGCTGGCTTTATTTTGAGGGTTATCTTAGGCCCCTGGCTCCTAGAGACAGAGCCCTGCAGCCCCTCAAGAGCCACAGATGCTTGGAGTGTGCTCATTGCTTCACACTGACCTTGTCCCGTGCCCCTCTCCAGGCACAAGCAATGGACAAGTGTCCGTGAGTTGTGCAAACTACCATGAGGAGGAGTGGCTTTGCTTTACATCCTGCCATGTCATAGAATCATAGAATCATAGAATGGTTTGGGTTGGAAGGGACCTCTGGAGCTCATCTAGTCCAACCCCCCTGCACTGGGCAGGGACATCCCCAACTAGAGCAGCTTGCCCAGAGCCCTGTCAAGCCTCACCTGCAATGCCTCCAGGGATGGGAACTCAACCACCTCCCTGGGCAACCTGGGCCAGTGTTCCACCACCCTTGTGGTGAGGAACTTCTTCCTAATGTCCAATTTAAATCTCCTCCTCTCCAGTTTAAAACCATTGCCCCTTGTCCTTTCATTCCAGGCCTTTGCAAACAGGCCCTCTGCAGCCTGCTTGGAAGTTCCCTTTAAGTACTGGAAAGTCACTATTAGGTCCCCCCGAAGTCTTCTCTTCTCCATGTCTCCATGTGTGAAGAAGGGATTCTGTATCTGAAGCTGCTATTCATCCTTCAGTGCTCGTGAGAGGATTGCTCAGGTGAGATGCTTACAGGAGGAGGGATGCAGGGTGATGTTCAGCCTTGACTGAGGAGCTCCTCTTTTTTGCTCTATTTTATGTTGTCTTGTTGCTCACTTTCCTTGCTGTGAAACAACTCATCTCAACATTCTACAGCCTTTCTCTGTTGAGCCTAAACTTCTTTCTCAACAAAACCAAGAGCAAAAACTCCACTGGCCTCAGTGATCAGGGACGGGAGTTCAGATTCCACTGTGCCTACAGTTGTCTGGTGAAATCCTTCTCAAATTGCCCTTCTAAGTCATCCCTCTCCCTGGAGGTGCTCAGGACCAGATCCCACTTGCCTCTTCAAACCAAGCAAACCTCCTACCCAAGCCAACAAAGTCCTTGTTGTCCTGAGCAGCAACTGCAACACAGTATTCCCTAGCTAATGAGTGACCTTTCAGACACACAGACCTTGAGGAGACTTTCACAGCAGTGAAGTGCAAAGTCTGTCAGCCAGTTTGTTCCTCAGGTTGGTCACCTCTTCCCTTCTAAGATGGCTACAAAGGGAAAAGGGTAAATAAGATTTCTTGGCATTGCTTCCCGACCTGAGTTAAGCTCAGGGAATGGCTGGTCCCCTCTTGCCTCCTGGAAAGCACCAGCCCCTCTTTGGAGCATAACTGGGGTTTGGCACACTAAAGCTCTACCTCTGCAATGCTAGGAGAGGCCACTGAAAATATACAATCCCCAGACGGGAGCGATTTAGCCAAATTAAAACCAGACAGGGGGCATTGAAACAAGGAGGTGTCAAATGTTCTCCCTGCCCCACCAGGAGTTTGATGTGGCTGCTGTGTATACCTGGCTGTCTCCTCTTCACTGCTGTCTAAGTCTGAGAGTTGAAATGCACAGGAGGAGTGGAATTAGAGCTAAGCCATCCCTCCCCTCCATGCACTTTTAATTGTCTGTTATTAGCAGTTAATTTCAGCTTGTCCAAAGGCAGGAAGAAAACAGCCTATAGTGGGCCTTGGGCCTCCAGAGGTATTGTAAAACATAACATCCAAAGGCCTTCCTTGACTCCATTGCTTCCTTTAGCCCACAAAGAATGTATTAATTCACATTGTTTGATTTTTCCAGATGCTGTTGCTTTCCCACTGCAGCATAGTCTTAATGCAGGAGTGAATGATAACAGTGCTGCCTTTTAGCAGACAACAAGCAAGAGGAAAATCAGACAGTCAAGACAGCTTCTTGCAGGCCTGAGTGGCTCAATGTCTCAAACACAATCAGAATGCTTTATCTGAACAGATCTCAAGCTTGAAGGCTTCAAGGGAGTTGCAGCATTGCTTGGGCTCACAGGAATTAAAGGGGGAGCTAAGGATTTTTATTACATAAGGTTTTGGGAAGTTATTTGTTCTCTGCCTCCTCTTTCCTAGTAGTAGTAATGGTAGAGAATGTGCAGCAAAGGTGTCACTGAAGCAAACTGCTAAATAAAAAGGATCAGAAAACATTTGTATTTCCTTCTTAATGCTGGAAAAAATGTTAGGAATCAGAGAATCATAAAGATTGGAAAAGACCTCTAAGCTCATTGAGTCCAACTGGCAACCCAGGTGTTCTGTCTGCTCAAAGAGAGCATCTTCAGAGATGAGCTCAGAAATGACTCTGCCTTCCTGGAGGAGAAATTGGAAAGCTGGCCTTTGTTTCTCTTTGACATGGAGAGGAAAAGAAAAGGATGGGATAAAAGTAGAGAAAATCATCTCTGTATCCTCTCATACACAGCCAAAAGTGGACACTTGGTGAAAATGGAAGGCAGCTAACTCCACAGCACTAGCAGGCAAGTTTCCTGCTCCTTGAGGGCTCACACTGACTCTGGAGCTCTTTGACAGAGGATACCACACAGGCCAGGAATTCAATAAGCTCCAAAGAAGCACTGAGCTTCCTGCAGGACAATAAGGCTACCTGCAAATACAAAACTTAATTCCAAGCAAAAAACATTAAAGAAAAAAATAGGAACTCTTACTTCAAGCCAGTCACTCACTGTCTTAGGGGTTATTCTGCAATCTCTATTAAACCATGGTCAGGGTAGGTAATAGATCAGGTTGTTGTGATCTCTATTAGATAAAGAACAGTGAGTAGATGGATGAGAGAGCTGGTCCAGAAAAACAATTCCCGTATTATTATCCTGCCTAAGCTATAAATATACATTTTTATGAGGCCATCTAATAGCAATTAACAGCCATGCCTTCCCTCCTGGATTTTATAATTAAGAATTAAATAACTAAGGTATTCCAAGGCTAGAATTTGAACATGATTTCTATCTGGAGAGCTGCTGATAAATACATATATATTTTTAATTACAATCCTCATTTTAAAATCAGATTGAAAGTGGCTCAGGAGAAAACAGGCACTGGTTGAAGCCCTCTGCTTCTGTTCCCTATCTTTTCACAACACACAGGATCCAGGATCCAGACAGATAGGACTCTTGGTATCTTTTATTTTCTTCAAATTCTCTGCATTTCAAATACTACTCCAGTGGTTTCTGACAACTGCTCAGGGCAATTTTGCTTAGCCTAGCGAAATGTCCTGGAAACTACTGGCAATGATTTAGCTCCCCAAATTGGAACACATTTAGCAGAGACAGAAAGCCTATGAACAAATAATGGACAAATGCCAGAGTAAATAAATGTGGTTCATGAGCTGTGGTCAGAAATGTCTCTCTTTCAGTATGCAGTGCAAATCTTTTGCCAACATTTACCATAAAGTTATTACACAAAGCAGTTTTTCCTCTCAGTAAGACAAACTCAATGAAAGACTGCTTCTAGTCCAGCAGCCTACCATTAAGGCTGCTACAGCCTGTCATGCCAGGAGAAAACCTGTGTGCAGTGGGCTTGTTTTTGAGTTGTGCTTTTGATTTTGTTAGTCAGGCTTCTGTGTAAGAAAAAAGACAGTGAGCAAGAGAGAGGCTCAACACTCCTTCAGGAGACCACAATGAACCTTAGGGTGAATTCTGGTCCTTCCAACTCCCAAGCCTACCTCTTGGCTTGGCTGTACAAGTCTTTTTAAAGCACTTTATGAAGTTGTGATTAGGGAGAGAGGTATTGCAGGCATCACCTCACCAACCCCTGGCAGCATCACCTTCCTTTTCAAACACCCTGTCAGTGGCTCAGAGAGAGAAAATCAGTGACATGCTGTTATTGGTGCCTCTGTCTGAGACTTTCTCACCAGGTGCTGCAGGAGGAGTTCATTGGGAAGTCCTCACTTTGCTGGTTCTTGCTGGTCATGGCTCTGAGTGGATGGGACTTCTGCTCCACTCTCCCATAGTCCTTGCCATCTTTGGAAGAAGCAACTGATGTCATCTTCAGAGTTCTGCAGAAGAAACCCAAGAATTTGCAGAGCTTCTCTGTACAGTTAGGAATCCTGACTTCAAAGCTAGACAGCCAGAGGTGGTTGGTTTTGGCTCTTCTCCCACCAAAAATGCCTTTCCAGCTACCAACCTCCCATACAAGGACAGAAGGAAAAGAAGTTTGGAGGAAGGGCTTGGTCGTTCTCAGGCAGTTTGGGGTTGAACCAACACCAGGATAAATAGATGAAGGGACCAAAATTATATTGTTCTGCTCTGTGTAGTTTTCCTTGTCCTAATAACTGGAAATTCAGCAACAGAGACTAAGCTGACCTCTGTGTGCTGCCTATTGCTGTTAAAGCCTCTGCAGGGATCAGCCCAGGCATGGTGCCACATGGAGTGATGATCAATTCTGTCCCATGGCACAGGGGGGAGAGAGCAGCAGGTTGGAGAAGTCAAATCTGAAGTTTTGTTTTAAACCTTGCCCCACCTCTCCTCCCACATGTGCTGATGGAGAACCACACACTGTTCCCCAGAATCACCTCCAAGATCATCAAGTCCAACCATACCTATCACTAGATTGTGTCCCTAAGTAGCACATCTAAATGTTTCTTAAACCCCTGCAGGGATGGTGACTCCAGCACCTCCCTGGGCAGCCTATTCCAAGCCTTACCAACCCTTTCAGTAAAGAAATTTCTCCTTATATCTAAAGAAGCACATGAGTTAAAGCAGAAGAGGAATCCTAATAGAACTAGTTGATGGGGATCTTGTCCTTAACAGATTTATGAAATCATTAACAATCCTTAAGAAATTTTGTTCTAGCAGTTTCCTGGATTTTCACCACTGAGAAGATCCAAGCAAACAAAGCTAAATGATTTCAGTAATGCCAGCCAGCAGCTGAACTGAACTTCCAGGGTTAGAAACCATCCTGCTTTAAAAATTGGGAATATTTCTGCCTGTGAAAAACCTCTATATGCCCACTCAAGCATCCTCTGGCAGGGACTGAACGAATTTGCTTTACTCTCACCCCGTTCCTTTAATGAACATGCATCACTCTGTGCAGATGTAATAATAGCAATGTCTGGTGAGCTGCTGCAAGGAGCCCTGCAATAAAAGCACCTTTCCCTCCCGCCAAGTTAAAAGAGAGCAGGCTGACATGGATTGGAAATGCACGGGCAATATAATGATAGCAAATTGCTTTGGAAAGGAAAAGGTTCCGCGGCGCACATGTCATTTCAATCCCCAGCTCCCAGGCAGTGCTTCAGCTCCATCCTTTGTGTCTCCCTCCAGATCTATCCTCTCCCTCCCCGCTCCTGCTTTTGGGGAGAGCTCTCCCCACGCTGTAGATCAAAAGCAGCATCCTCACTACAAAGCAGAAGAGAGCCCATCAGTGCCTACTGCCCCTCTCAAGCCTCAGAAAGGGGCAGCCTCCTGCCCCCCTCCATCGCTCTTTGAAGGGCACATTGGCAACATTCATTCCTTTTGGTCCCTCCTGATGAATTCCTCTGACTGGGATGTTCCTGCTAGTGCCTGTTCCCCTGCTCAGCCCCATCCGGCCTGTGCCATGAGGCTTTTGTCACAACAATGGTTCTGCTGAGATGGTGACAGAACATCTTCTAACACCCAGGAAAATGGGGCTTAGCCATTATTTCTCGAACATATTGAAGCCCTTTGGGAGGTTGCTATTGAAAAGGCCAGGGATGCTGATTATCACTTATTATTCTGATGTCTTACAAATGTAAAGGTTGTCTGCTGGGCTGAGAAGGAGCTTACTTTTTAATTCACTGAGTGGACTGCTACCAAGGGTCCAGATATGCCAGGCATAGAAGGGGACATCACGTTATCCCCCTCATTTATCCCTCTGGACTCTTTCCTCATCCACCCTCTACTTCCTTAGCCCCTGGGCTGTGTTTGTGCAATTCTGAATGTGTTTTACAAAGCACTGTTTTTATTTTTGCTCAAAAACCTCTTTTTTTTTTGGCTTTTTCAGTTGTGTGAAAAAAAACCCCAACTACCCACCCAGTTGCGAAATGGTGTAAATGACACTCATCCACCTTTCTGATGTGTAATGTGGTCAGAGGATCTGGACATTGTCAGGGCATTGTAGCACATATCCAAGGGTGACTTTGTTATAAGAAAGGAGTTGAATTTTTTTTTGTTTTTTTTTCCTCTTTTGTAACCTTGTGAAATCTTCCCATTAAAAAGCAATCACATCTTTCAAACCAGCAATGATTGTGTTTGGCATAATGGCTGCAAACCCCCAGCGTGCAAGGCTGAGCTTGTTTTCACTAAAATGAAATCAGCTTTCAAAATAAATGATCTGCAACAACATTATATTCTCCAAATCTTATAATCCTATTAACAGAGTTGAATTTTTTTTTTTACTTTCCTATTTTTTTCCCCTCATTGCCACCAGATTGACAAGATTGGCCTAGTTTCAAGGGGGAGAAGCAGAGTGTCAGTTGAGGATGAGGATGTAGCCAAGACATGCACTGCAAGCTGAGGACCAGCCCTGCCAGGGCCTGTGGTTAGAAGCTCTTAACAACTATTGTAAGCCCTTAAATATAATCATCTGTATTTCACCTCCACCTAATGTACTTCATGTGTAGCATGTTTATCTGCTCACAGTCTTCCAAGAGGCTCAACAAACAGCCCTGTTTGCAGGAGGGAGGAGTGAGTAGCTTGCCCTGACTCTCCTGATGAATGAGACTTGTATCAAAAATGACACGGTGGTGCCAATGTGGTGAAGGGAAATATCTCCAAATTAGCTCAGGCAAAAAAAAGAAAAATCTCTTTGCCAGAAGTGGAAATGACGTGGTAATATCAAAAGGCAACTTTAGCTTCTATATAATTCCAGGTTTCTCTGCAAGTATTTTTGTTGGAAGGAAGTCAGGAAGGCTCAAACTTGTGCTGCTTTTGCTGCTCCTGTCCTTCTGCCCTTCCCTAGGAAGGGGCTGAGGCCCTTTCTTCTCATGGGCACCTTGGAGTCACTTTGCTGTCTTAAAGCCTGGCTAAAAAGGTGTAATAATTGGCCCAGGAGGATGAAAACCTCATGATCATGGCAGAAGTCTTTTGTTTTTCCTTTTAGGAGGGGGAGGGAACACCTAGAAAGTGCATAGAGAGACCATAGAGAAGGAGCATGGCAGGATCACATTCCCCCTGCAACACCTTTGTGCTGATACCTACTCAGGGGTTGCACCAGGCAGGAAACTATGTCTCCCTTGCAAACCTCACCTTGCTGATGGGGTGAAAGCTCCTGTGGGTAGGGTGGGTCAGCAGCTGCTGGAAGCTGGTGAATGCTGGGGTGCAGTGTTTGCAATAGAAAGGTGTCAAGCTCCTCCAGCTGCACTTTGGGTGCCCAGCAAAGCCTGGGGACAAACCTGGGGTTGTGCATGCCAGCGTTCACGAGACCGCTGAGGTTCAGCCACCCCTCAGCCCTCCCAGACACCTTTGACCACAACGGAACGCTGACTGGGGAATGTAAACATGGCCTTTCTTTTTGAACATTTCCCTTTTATTAGTTCAGCAGGGCACGAGTGGTTTCCTTAGGCTGTAGATCAGAAGCTGACTGGGCCTGGTAGGCACAGGAAAGCAGAGCTGTGCCCAGCAGCCTCTAGTCAGAAGGTGCAGCTGCCTCCTGCCTGAGAACCACTGCTCCCTCCAGTATTTACCACAGGGCTTTGCAGCAGCTTTATGTGAAATTTAAACCTGTAAAGTCAAAAATGGAGATTATAAAAGCAAACAGGCAGGGTCTTCTCTTTTAAAACACACCACCTGCTTCTCATCCCCTTGTTTCTTGCTAAAGCTGGCAGCTGAAATGTGTTTTTTGACTAAATCTGTGATGAATAAATCCCTGATACCAGGCCAGACCTGCCAGGAGGGATGTGCTGCTAAACAGTGCCAGGGACCCCTCAATGGGTATCACAGTCCCACTTAGTTAAAAAGCATCATCAAGATCCCTGGAATAATGAGCTTGTCTTAAAAATCAGGAGATTTTTAGATCTAGGATTCTGGGACTTTGATTTCTGATTTTTGAAGCCTCTAGAAGATTATATGGCTGAGCTCTGCTCCATAACCAAGAAGATTTGAGGCTCCAAAAAATAAACAAAGGAAAGCTGATATTCTGCCAGACTGCTTCTGCCAGAAGCTGGGATTTTAACAGGGTAAACTATCCCAAGACTTGTGACAAAACCTTCAGGGCCACAGCCTAAGGAAGCCTGCAGACCAGTCACCTCTAGCTGCATTTTGGCAGCCATAGGAGCTTCTTAGGAATTAAATGCAAGTTCCTGGCCCTGTGGATGTAAATGGTATGTAAAATTGCTGTTTGGGCAGGTAGTTTTGGGACCAGACTCAAAAATTACTGCAATCTCTTCCATTATTATGATGTTAAGAAGTGCAGCTAGAGGCAGGAATTTTCCATGTGAATTGCTGTTGGGATTTACTAGCCTTCTGATAACAAATAAATGTACCTGTCAAGAGTGGAGCCAAACTGCATCTGTTGACTCTATTCATGAAATGCCCCTTGGGGATAAGTCCAAATTCTAAAATTAGCAATGTAAATAAGGCATAGATTTTGCCTATGGTTTCTCTGCCTGGGCATGGGTCCTTTTCTGACTGAATCTTTTGTTCTAGCATAAAGGCAGATAAGACAGACAGCATCCATAAGCAACAAATCTGCTCTGGATTTGTCTATATTCCACTTTGAAGCCTCCTGGTGAAACCACAGTGCAGATTTGTTGGGAAATGGCATCTCGATAGTGCCTGTTGCATAGTTTTCTTTTCTTGAAGCAAAAGAAATAATTCCAAAGGCTGTCTAGTTGTAAGTATCGAAAGAGTTGCTAATTCCAGTAGTAACTTTGCAAACACCTAATTCTGTGTCTAAAGCAGAGGAGATCTTCTAGCTTCTGCCCTTATTTTTAAGGGGTTCAGACCACTTGATACCTGGATGTATTCAACACTTCCTCACTTCCCTGACTCCCAGAGCAAATCCCTCATCTTCTTGCTGGAGGGGGCAGAACGAGTGCAGACTGCTACCTGCAGAATGAAGCATTTGGATAAATATCTTGCTGAACTGGAATCTTTCTGGGAAGGGCTGGATGGAGCTTTCTGGGAGCATTGAATTGTGATGCTGACGGTGGGGTTGTATAATCTTTTTCTTTTCAGAGCTCTTTGCCATCCAAGGGAAATGTCTGTTAATAGCAAACAAATGTAGGGAGGTGATAATTGGAGGAGAAATCTAGGTGAGGTTTGTAGAGGAGATGGAGGTGCACAACTCTCACGTTTTGTTTGGGATTGGATAAGCTCAGATTCTTAAGCAGGTATGGTAATGTCAGTTTATATGCTGGTTCCTAACTATTGAGATTTCACCATAAACAATGGTGGAAAAAAAAAAAGTACTGGAATAATTATGAACAACATACTGACATTTTCCTTTTAAGAAATTTCAGCTCTTTTTCCTGAAGAAATAGTTTTCTAAAGGCAATTTACTCAGACAATAATAGAAGTGTATTTATGTAGCTGAAAAGATTAGTAACTCTCTTGGGAGAAAACAACAGATTCCATCTACCCATTGGGGAACTACCACAACTTGCAGCTGCAGAAGGAAAGAATAAGATCTGCATAAACTCATGCCAGGAAGAGTCTCCTTGGACCTCAACTCACCAGAGTGTCCTTTCCTGGCATTTCTTCTGCAAACCTTGACTGCCATGCATTGAAGCTCAGAGCCTAAGTGCTGCTGTTTGCACTGCAGAAGTGTTCAGTCAGCAGAGCATAAACTTCTAAAGTGCTCTCCAAACAGGCAGAGGGCTCGATGAAGTTTCCTCTCCAGTTGTTTCCAAAGCCCCAGCCAAAAATCTCAGTGAGATTTCCCAGAGGAACTGCAGATCAAGGGCAGCCAAGGCTGGAGGCTTGTGTGTTTGCTGCTTGCTCTCTTCTTCAGGCTCCTGGGACAAATCCTGCTTGCCATGGATTAGCTGAGACTATCACCAGCCCTGCTCAGCCACTCTCACCTTAGCCTTCACATGGATCTGCTTGCCATGCTTTTCTCTGTTGGCTCTCTCACTACAGTGTCATCATTTTTCATCATCTGAAAGTGACCCTCTAAAGGGAGTTTGTTTTTAAGGCTCAATGCCTAGAGCCACTTCATGACATGAAAATCTCAGCTTTTGTTGAAACAGAAATGCACCAGGCAGGGAGAAGATTGAACCTTTAGGGGCTTGTAGAGGACAAATTAAAATACCTAGTGCATATATATCTTTACTTCCATGGTTTGGGGGGTGGAAGGCTAAGGTTTTATGGTATCACAAGATTGGCAGGAGCATACGTGGTCTCTAACCAAGCTAAGGAGGCTTTTTTTAACCTAGTTCCAAGAGCACTGACTTTTCTTCTTTTGGCCCTTCTTTATTTCTGGAGCATGATGTGCTTGTGGCTTGGCAGATAAGTCTCTCTGGACCATTGTAATACTTTATTGGTTCATATGCAAGGACTGGGACAAGAGCTGTAAACCAGAAGTGAATTCTTGCTCTCTTTTTGTTTCTTACTGTGGCATGGTAGATTTTATAACCTTGGTATTTTCTGAAAAGGCAACAGAAAGTCTTACATTTCCTGGTATGAAAAATATGGCTAAAGAAAACAAACACCTCCAATCAGCAGCATTTTTAGCTTAATGGCCCATTCTAGGGTGGATGCCTTAATACCTTTCTCTGCTGGCAAGGCCATGTATTTCTTTCTGAATCTTACTCTAAATGTAGGGGTCATATTAGGCCAAATATGATTGTCCTCAGCTAGATTTTATCTGCTTTCTGTGGCAGGAGAACAGGCTTCCAAGAACTCCACTGGGAGATTACTTTTATGCAGCTTGCTCAGTTTATGGGCTCCTGTTTTTCTTTTCTCCCTCTGTTTCCAACACATGATAGTGCTTTTAGATGATGACAAAAATCAATTTTTCATTTTCCAACACAGGCAAAATACTAAAGAACATGTGAAGGTGCTGAAGAGGGAGAGAGGGAGAGGCTGATGTTGTGTGCCTTACATGAGCTCCACTCTCAAGAAAGACATTGGGAATGCTTCAGAGGGTTTTATATGTCACTTTTCCACCCCACAGCCTTAGTGAGGAGGATACCCATGACTCTTTCTCCATGTGTTCTTGCTGTTTCTGGGTTGGTATTAGCACAGAGCAGCTCGATGCCTGTGGTGTGCAAGTCCTCTGTGCTAAAGCTGTACCTGCCTGAGGTGGATCAGGCCTCAGGGCAGGAATACTTTCTTTCAATGTGGGGCTTTCTTACTCTTTTATCCTTACAATAAAGACAAATAAGGCCTCACAATAAGGACTTTCTGACACTTTTGTCCCACCACATATGTTGCTGCATTTCACAGAAACCCTTAGATATCCAGGCATGCTATGATGGGATCACAAAGGGTTCCAGTGATCAAAAGACAATAACTCTGTGTTGGCCAAGACAGGTGCATGTTGCCATTTGCCATAGATATTTCTCTTTCCTCAGAGGGTAGAGTACTGCAAAGACACAGCTCTGGTGGTGAGGCAGCAGTCCCAGAGGGAGCAGAGGATATCAGCCTCTAAGGGAGGAGTGATTGATGGAGACATCCTCCTTTCCCAGCGGAGTGGTGGGACGAAGGCAGACCCCAATGTCTCTGGAAAACTTTCTGAGGAATCTCACTAAGTGATTTCTTGGCCTCAGTGTGGCCTTTTTTTCCCCTGAAAAATACAATTTAACACTTAAACTATGAATGAGTTGGTTCAGGAATTTCTGTCTTAAACTTTGAGGGCACTTAATAACTAAAGTGCTGCCTCTCTTCTCCTCTGTTGCCCCTCTTCTTTTGCTTTAATTGTTGACTGCTCCCTCTCAATAGAACTGCAGAACTCATACATACCTCCTCTCAGCTAACCTCTGATCACCTCTCAGTCTTCCCCCAGGAGAATTTCTCCCTTTGAGTTTTCATTTCTCATCTCCAATGCAAAAACTTGCTGTGCATGGCAAGTGACAAGGATGAAAGCAGGATGACTGGAAGGAAGCTGCAAATTTATGGGATCAGCTGTATTGTCTTGGGTTCAATGCTGATTTATCCAAGACCTCCAGATTTAAAGTGCATGGGAAGGTGCTACAGGATGTGCTCTGAAAAAGCTGGTTTAAACTGCAGAGAATGCTCACTTTTGAGCATGCTCAGTAATTAGGGATGGAAGGTCTTTTAACATTTAACTGTTTGGCATTTGTTGCTATTTCTGGAAGACATCAGCTGAAAGATCAAGCTTCCTTATACCTGACACTGAGTGTATAAGGAGTTCTCTGTCCCAAAGAGATACACAAGAAGGGAAAGGAAAAAGGAATAAATAGATGCAGCAATTTGTCCTAGGACAAATAGCAGGACAGTAGCAGGGATGTGATGAGAAACTAATTCTCTTAGCACCTAAATCAATGCCCTTTCCACTGGGCTACAGTAATGACAACAATGAAAAGTCCTGCTAACAAGGAGGTGATTTTGGTATTCATAGCATGATTAACCAATACACCATGTCCAGTAGAGTTAACTCTAAATTCATATATACAGAGGGCATGTTTCTTACCAATTCACTGAATCCTTTTAACCTTTTTCCATTTATGTCTGAATGTTAACACTTGGAAATATGCAGAACTAGGGCTTAGCAAGCTAGAAGAGTTAGATTATGGATAATACTGTGCTCCTTTAATTTCATTAACTGGCATGCCAGCAGTCATGGAGTTTCCTCTCCTCAGAGACACACCAAAGGAGCTCAATTATTGCTGCAAAATCTGAGAGGAAAAAGACAAGAGAGACAGATTTTTCTTTATTTATGTATTTTATAAAGAGGGCCAAAGCTGCAGTGCCAGTGAACTGTTCCAAAGGGACCTTGGGCCACACAGCCCTGCAAAAGATAACCACATGGATGTGAAGGAGTCTTAATGTGCAGAGTTGAGAGTGAGAGAACTTAACTCTTGGATGTGACAGAGGGAAAATGTCTATTTTCCCCACCTTTTCCCCTCTTGCAAGTGGGGCATAGAAGGGTAGAAGAACACTGGATAGCTTGGCTCACAGAAGAGTTGGGGTCCTAATGGGAGAATTTGGGGTTTCTGGTGGCAAAATGTTCCTTTTCTTTAAAAAGAAAAAAAGAAGGGTTGTTAAGTGTTGTCCCAGGCTGCCCAGGGAGGTGCTGGAGTCACCATCCCTGGAGGGGTTGAAGAAACATTGAGATGCTCTCCTTAGGGCCATGGCTTAGTGGTATGGGGATGATAGGTTGATAGTTAGACTTGATGATCTTAGAGGTCTCTTCCAACCTTAATGATTCTGTGTGATTCTGTTTGTGTCAACAGTATTCATGATCCCTGAGTGAGGTTCCATGCTCAGTGCCACATCATTTAAACTCCTAACATCAGGCAGAGATAGAGCCCTTATAGCCAGAAATGTTAAGGCACAAATAAGATTAAGGTAATAAATATCAAATATCAAAGCAGCTTCCACACAGCATATATCAGAGTCATGGAAAGAAAGAATTTTTCTCATTCAGCAGCAGCTCCAAAGAGTAAAAACAAAAAGCTTTTCTGACCACTTACATGAAATATTTTGTTTGATTCCCAAATGAGCTGTTTAATTCTGAAATTGAGATTAAAAAAAAAAATGTTTTCAATTTTATTTCAAAGAAAGTCAAGAAGCATCTCAAAAGAAAAGATTGTTTTGGAAAGAAACCCCAAATCCTGAATTTTGTAAACATGACAACAAAAGATTTGTTTTTTCAGGGAATTTCACCTCAGTTTTATGTGTGAAAATAAATTGGTGAAGTGGAACATTCCTGGAAAGTTTCAGTGTTGACAAATCTGCATTTCCCCATCCATCCAGCAGAGTCCTAATGAATAAATATTACTCAGTAATTAGTTGCTAATTGCATAAATCACAGGCCATTTCTTCACTTTCCCAGTACTGTTGCTAATTCACAGGTGAATGCACAGCTCTCCTCAGGAGGAGGACAGCCCTCAGCAGGACAAACTTCTAAACATCTTTGTGTTCAAACCCAGGATGAACTCCATGGCAATGATGCACCTCAAACCAGAGCTTAAAACACCATGCCAGTTTTCTATCAGTAGTAGCTTGTTGAAAATGTTTCCTGTTGTAAAACTAGGCAGGTAAACCATCAGTTGATGCCACCAAAGTTTAGCTGAAGTCAGTCTGGTTTCTTGTTGCTAGTGTCACCAAGACCTTGGTGGGACAGTAGTGCAGCCTTCAACTTGTAGCATTCATTCCTCCTCCTCTCTCAGCTATGGGAGCTTACAGAGGGATGCAGATCCAAGTCTGCTCATGCAATGTAAGATGCTGCAGGATATCTGCCTCCTTGTAGACAATTAGGCCACCAACCTCTTAACTAGGTCTAATATAAGTCATAGAATCACAGAATGGGTTGGAAGGGATCTTAAAGATCATCAGGTTACAAACTGGAAGTTAGGGATAGTATCCAAGTTAGGATATGCAGCCTATTACGTGGCTTCATTAGTGTTCAGGTCATAGTCACAGTATCCCAGTATGTTAGGGGTTGGCAGGGCCCTAGAAAGATCATCTAGTGCAACCCCCCTGCCAGAGCAGGAGCACCTAGACCAGCTCACACAGCAATGTGTCCAGGCAGCTCTGCAATGGCTCCAGACAAGGAGACTCCACAGGCTCCTGGGCAGCCTGGGCCAGTGCTCTGGCACCTGAACTGCAAACAAGTTTCTCCTCAGCTTAATACTAAACCTCCTGTGGTCCAGCTTGTTCACATTCCCTCTTGTCCTAACATTGGATGATATTGAGAAGAACCTGGCTCCTTCCTCCTGACACTCACCCTTCACATTTCTAAGCATTGCTGAGGTCTCCTCTCAGTCTCCTCTTGTCCAGGCTGAAGAGACCCAGCTCTCTCAGCCTGTCCTCCTAGGGCACATGCTCCACTCCTGAAATGCTTTAGATGCCCTAGAGAGCTGTGAATCTGAGTCTTCTCAGGTTGAGCAAGCTGCAGGGTCTAGCTCTTTCTCTTCCTGAATGAACACTAGCAGCATCTCCTCCTCTTTTCTTGTCACCAACGAGAGACACGTGTACACCAGCCAAGTCACTCTGCCTCATTCCTCCCTGCATCAAGCACCAGCACAGCAGGGTGAGGTGCTACCTGAGAGGTGGATCTCCTGACTACCTTGGAGAAGGACACTGCCTGGCATGTGCTGCTTTTTTTGGCAGCTCCACCTGACCAAAGCCTTTCCACAGCTGTGAATTTGATCATTAAAGCCCAACCTGATGTGGTGAATTCCACGCCTGCAGCTGCTCTTTGACCATGACCAGATTTCACCATACCTCTCTTGTTTTCTGGATTAAGCCTCCAGAGACTACTTCCAGGACTGAAGTTACAATCTGTCAATCATGCCCAGCTTCTAGGTGCATAAAAAGTGAGCAAGAAGGAGCCTCCCCAAATCCCTGTGTCAGCGTCTGCTTTCTCATCGCTGAATATCAAAGTATTCAACGTTAATCCTGCAACTCTTTCTGCAGGACAAACAAGTCTCTGAGTCAATTGTGCACACAGAAGAGAACCAATTCACTTCCAAAACAGGGAGGTGTTTGGTAGCAGAAGCTCTGCTTAGATGCACGCACATCCAGCAACGCACTGAGAGCAGAGAACGATGGCAGAGGAGATACATATGTGTATATACAGAATTCTATTCTATTCTATTCTATTCCCCCCCCCTTGCCTCCTTGGCAAAAGGAGAGTGGGTGGAGACAGACACTTTGGCTCCACGCTCACCTAGAAGCCCTTTCAAACTCCCGAGTGCGTTGAGCAACAGGGAGGCAGCAGTTTCTGTCTTCATTTCTGTGTGTTGACAGGAAGAGAGGAGAATTCTCCCTGGCTCAGCTCCTTCCGTGTGCCAAGGCACAGTTTTCAGAGGGCTAGCAGAAGCTGGGTGGATGCAGAGCCATGAAGGAGAGCTGCTGTGACACATGGAAGCAGCAGTGAATTCGGCCAGCTTTTCATGTGGATGAACTCCTAACTAATGCTCCGAATCCAAAGCTGAGGCTGCCACATGAAAGTGACAGGAGGCTCCAGGCTCCTGGCTCACACCACACTGTGATGCACAAGAGATCTCCTGCACAGAAGGAAAAGGTGTGGGAGCTCCAAGCCACAAGGAAAAGGTCTGTTTGGTGAGATTCCAGCCCAAACCACTTCCATAGAGTGCCTGTTAGTGAGGTCTGTACCACCATGTCCTGCCCATCTCTGATTTTTCCCACTGGTTCTCCACTGAAGGAAGATTTGTGTTATTTTTCTTGCTTGGACTGCTCCAAGTTGACCTTCTAGAGTGTCCTGCCCATCTGAAGGAAAGAGCCAAGCTCAGGATGTTGATGTGGTCTAGGGGAAATAGAAGAAAAACTGGCCCCTGAGTGGAAAGCTGCAGCATGCTGCTTTCTTCTAAGACCAATTTGCCAAGATGGAAATGTTCTGGAGGCAAAGGGATTACACCAGACATGAACCTGTCTTGCTGTGCTCTGTAGAAAAATTGGGTGTGTAGAGTACAGCTGCCTTCAGGCACGTTCAGCCTGCAAAACCTGTTCAGCTGAGTAGAAAATAGGATTTACTGCCCTCAACTGCATCCTGTGAGCTCTGCTCCCATGCAGGGTGGTATTCCTACTATGAAAAAGAATTTCTAGCATTACTTTAGAATATAGACAAGTGGAAAGAAATACTTTTCCTACCTCAGAAAGTGAGGAAGAGAATCCTGACCATGGAGGCCAGAGCACAGTGAGACTTGCTGTGCATTTTCAGTGGTGTAAGGTGGATCTTGTTTCTTACATAAACTTCACACACAATTCACTGATGTTTGAGGCCTAGTATAACCATAGCTGGCAAATGGACCATCTGTTACTGCCCATTTAAATACATCTGCATGCCTCCACATGTGGACACTGAAATATTGTTGGTATTTTTATGACAGTTTAAAAATTGAGATTAAAAAAAAAAATGTCCCTTCCATGACTGAGTTTCTCTGTCCCTTCTAATGGTGCACAAACTGCACCACTAACAGAAGTTCATGCTCCTGCTCAGTGATCACATTACACTTCTTGATTCCAATCCATGCCAGATATCTCTGTAGATTAAAAGCAACCTCTCAGCTATAAATAACCTCTCAGTCTCTCTCTGATGGCAATTCATTTATTTGGATTTTGTTCACTCAGACACATCACAGATGCAGATTTCTATGTACCACCTCCAAATCTGGCTGTCTGTCAAACTCATAGAGCAGAGAACTACCACTGATTGGAAAACACTTTGAAAATGGACAAAACCCTAGAAATGAATATCTGAGCAGTTAGGCTTTAGCTGCCTCAGTCCCCAGGTTGCTTTGTGATGCTTGGTGGTTGATGTTCTGGCTCTGAGCTCATCAGGTGCACTTCCCAGAGTGACTCATGGATGCATTTGGACCTGAGGGGAGGAGGTGAGAGGGGATGTGTGTGTGTCTGTGTGTGGGTATGTGCATAACACAATGTGAGGCATGCAGTGCAGGTGATGAAGCAAGGCAGGCAGGCTCTCTGGAGCACCCACTGAGGACAGAAAGTTCCCTGGCTGCAGTAACCTACCATAGATGCTGGAGGAGCCATTGCCTGTAGTACCAAGAGAGCTGGGACTCTAACATAGCCACTATGTGAGATGTTTAGGCTTATGTGCTACAAACACCACCCCAAAGAGTCCTCAAACAAGAAAAATCAGCAAGGCCAGTCACAGGCACAAACAGATTGTGATGGGACAGGTTGCCCAGATGCCTCATCCCTGGAAACATTCCAGGTCAGGTTGTGTGGGGCTCTGAGCAACCTGATCTAGTTATAGGTATCCCTGCTAGCACCAGAGGGGTTGGGCTAGATGACCCCTAAACGGTCTTTCAACTCTAACCATTCCATGACTCAACTTGAGGTGGTTACTTGAGGTCTTATGCTTCTGTTGTACCTTGGAACCTGTCTCCCATGCCTTGCAACTTTCCTGGCAAGCTGAGTCTTATCAGCTGCTTTGCAAAAGCTGCTACCTCTCTCAGCATGCTGATGGAAACAGATGCCTTTGATATGTAGGAGTGGAAGGTTACCATGGACCAGCCAGCACAAGGCAACTTGCTCCACCCTGGGTCACTGCATAGACTCAGCTGTGGATGGGAGTAGCCCTTTCAGGGTTGGATCTGGGGCAGCAGGCTTGGAGGTGAAATCCAAGCTGGGATGCTAAAGAGAGCAGTGGGTGGTGCTGAAGACAAGGGCCTGGAGATGAGAGTTTCACAACCTCTTGGAAGAGTTTAAGATTCCAGTTCTGAATCTATTAGTTCATCAAGAAAGAAAACAAGAGCCACGTTCTGATCTCAGTGATGCCATTGCTAATAGAAATAACTACATTGATTTCAACTAATTCTAGAGGTGGTGGTCTCTCACCACTGAAACTAGTGGTAAAACACCAGGGACTTCTAAAATGTCACTGATCCATCCCTAGCTCCTTTAGCCACTAGTTCATCTGGCTTCTGCAAACACAGAAAAAGAATCACATCATTGATTCAGAGTCAGCTCGCAGCTGATTGTGACATGAAATGTAAGCTGTACACAGATACCTTGGGTAAACTTGTGGCATTTGAGAATAGTTAGCTTTCTGTCAATATTTCTATTTCAAAACTATTTAGAAGCTGGGGAGGTGAAATCTTGTTACTTCAATTATAATGCACTGAGCAATAACATATCTCTATCATCACCAAAAACAGGGGAAAGGGATGAAAACAACAGAGTGAGAAGCAGCAAGGGAATCTATGAGGTGCCCTTTCCTTTGTAGGCTCCAACCTACTCTTTGGAGAAGAGGTAAGGCTAGGAACAGGGGGAAAAAAAGATGTTTTAGAGCTCAGCTATGTTTGTCCTTCTTTGCTATAAAATTTAACAAGAGTTTACACCAATTGTCCTAAGAAAGACTTACAGTTCCACACATTTCTGGCTTCTTTTGCAGCTTGTGGTGGGTGTTGTCACCTTCACAAATGGCACTGATAAATATTACAGCCCTAGGTCTCTCTGATAGTAGCATATTTCCATGTATTTCCATTCCCTCACATCTCCCAGCAGCATGTGACCTTGCCTGCTGTGCCAGCAGTGCCTGCCTACAGCTCCTCTGACCTCACTCTTGGGGTAGATAAGAAACAGTGCACGCTGGCAGCCCAGAAGCACAATGGCATCCTGGGCTGCAGCAAGAGAAGCGTGGCCAGCAGAGCCAGAGAGGTGATTGTGCCACTGCACTCTGCTCTGCTCACACCTCCTCTGCAATACTGGGTCCAGCTCTGGAGCCCTCAACACAGAAAGGCCATGGAGCTGCTGGAGCAGGTGCAGAGGAGGCCACGAGAATGCTCAGGGGCTGCAACACCTCTGCTCTGAGGACAGGCTGAGGGAGCTGGGATTGTTCAGCCTGGAGAAGAGAAGGCTTCAGGGGAACTACTAGTGACCTTCCAGGACCTAAAGGGAACTTGCAAGAAGGCTGCAGAGGGCCTGTTTGCAAAGGCCTGCAGTGAAAGGACAAGGGGCAATGGTTTTGAATTGGAGAAGAGTCAATTTAAACTGGGCATCAGAAAGAAGTTGCTCCCCACGAGGGTGGTGGAACACTGGCCCAGGTTGCCCAGGGAGGTGGTTGAGTTGCCATCCCTGGAGGCATTGCAGGTGAGGCTTGCCAGGGCTCTGGGCAAGCTGCTCTAGTTGGGGATGTCCCTGGCCACTGCAGGGGGGTTGCACTAGATGAGCTCCAGAGGTCCCTTCCAACCCAAACCAGTCTAGGATTCTATGATTCTATAAGACCTATCTACAGGAGCCTTCCCTCACCACTGCAGAGGCACCTGAAGCCACAACCATACCTCATTGCAGAGAAGGAATAAAATGCTGTGTGGAGGTTCCTAGAGCCTGCTCTGCATGCACAGGGCTGGCTGGCTGCAGGAAGGAATGTCCAAGTGCTGCAAGTACTACTTGAGGTGTAAGCTCTGAAGCCTGGTGAAAAATATATCAAAATGAAGATAGTGTGAATTTTTAAAGTCAAAATCTAGATATTTTACAGCTGGTTGCACCAAGGGAGGTTTAGATTAGATATAAGGAGGAATTTCTTTACTGGAAGGGCTGTTAGTTCTTGGAATATGCTGCCCAGGGAGGTGGTGGAGTCACCATCCCTGGAGGTCCTCAAGAAATATTTAGATGTTCTACTCAGGGCCATGGGTTAGTGGTGTGTTAGTGCTAGGCATGGTTGGACTTGATGATCTCAGAGGTCTCTCCCAACCTTAATGATTCTGTGCTTAATTATTAATGATGTTATTACCCACTTGTGGTGGATAACCAAAGTCTGATTTCATGAATCCATTGACTATATTTTGATCTAGATTTACCTAGACCAGGTGCTAAAACCCAAACACCCAAATTCATGCAGTACCATTTTACTGTCCTTTCTTTAAAGGCTCCATACCACCTCCATAACACAGAATGTTGGTAGGTCTCAGTAGGGAAAAGTGAAATCTTGATTTCTATTCTCTTTAAGTGGATTTTTTTCCTCCCCCTGCAGAACTGTAGGCTAGAAGCAGGTGATGGAAAGGCCAGAGTAAGATAACAAATGTTAATTTCATTGTATGGTATATGTTGGGAGTGAAAGCCCAAAATCACAAGCTTTTTCAATGTGACACCTAATATGATTGCTTTTAGATCCTGGCCCTGCTTTCTTCCCAAGATGTTAAAGAACTACACTGTGAATACTCATATTGATCATAATAAAACCATTGCCTTGAGAAGTGTGAATTCCATTTAGCCTTTTCAATGAAGCACTTAGTGGGCTTTGTACTGGGTGGGCATGACCTTAGAAAAGACCTATCATTTGCCTAGGAAAACATGGCTTAGTTCCAGTGCTAACAACACAGCTCTGTTAAAATAACTTTGGTGGCTGCAACCACCTATAATTTTTGTAGCATCATTGAAGAAAAAAAAAATGTTTTCCTTACAGCAATCTTACTTGTATAGAGGAGAATTTCCTTTATACACATTAATAATATTGGTTTGATTAGATATTTTTAACCAAAATAGCAAGCAAACATCTCTAGGTGCTTGTAACACATCTCTGGGTGCTTGTAACAGCTCTTGGTGCTTGTAACACAGCTCTAGGTGCTTGTAACATAGCTTTGGGTGCTTGTAACACATCTCTAGGTGCTTGTAACATAGCTCTAGGTGCTTGTAACACATCTCTAGGTGCTTGTAACACAGCTCTAGGTGCTTGTAACATAGCTCTAGGTGCTTGTAACACATCTCTAGGTGCTTGTAACACAGCTCTAGGTGCTTGTAACACATCTCTGGGTGCTTGTAACACAGCTCTGGGTGCTTGTAACACAGCTCTAGGTGCTTGTAACACAGCTTTGGGTGCTTGTAACACATCTCTAGGTGCTTGTTCCAGCAAAGAGTGAAAGCACTCAGGGTCTCATGTTAGCAGTGCTCTGTACTCGACTCTATTATCTCTCCATTTTGCTTTTCTTTTGTGAATCTCAATACAGCAATTTGAGCCACATCAGCCATCTACTATCAGGTGGTATAAAAATACCATGGGGAAGAAAATATGACACTGTGCACTCAGAATTATCACCTGGAAAAGGAGGCATTGGTGGAAAAGAAATTGTTCCTCTGACCCTGTTCCCACTCAGCCTGGTTACAGAGCAGTCTGAATCCCTCAGTACTAATTCCTGATTGCCACCAGAGTGAATCCAGCCCACGGAATAATATATTTGTCATCAGTTCACACTGTCTAGTAACTTTTCTTCGTTTCAGCTGGTGTGGATGGTGAGACTGACTCTCTTTCTAGGCTGTAGCCTCTAAGTTACATCATCCCTGAAGTCAATGACAAGATGAATGGGAGCCTCTCTGAGTGCTCAAGGTGGAGAGCTCATGACAGCTGTGTGTACTCACCAGAAGAGGTGGGTTTGTATCAGCTCCTAAGGATTTGCACGAGGGCATGTGCCTTTTTCACTTCTTGGTTCTGTTTGCCTTGATGTAATCCTGCTATCTGAAACCCCACAGGGAAATATTTCAACAGAGAGACAGCCTTCAGTGAGCAAAGTGTCCTGAAACACAGACAACACTGGTAGGGTTGATTGGCTCTCCCTGTGCCTTGACACAGCTGTGGCTTGGATGAAGCAGAACTTGTTATGAGTCAATCAGGCAAGGATAGGATCATGCCAGAGGTTAGGGGAACCAGCTAGAGGAGCACAGATGATTATTTTCTCTTTCAGCTTTTCTCATCGTCAGTGCTGGTCATTTGTGACACTTACAGAGTCATAGAATCATAGAATGTCAGGGGTTGGAAGGGCCCTAGAAAG
>VWZO01006420.1:632207-649397 GCA_013396975.1 Bucco capensis | reverse complement strand
CTGGACTGATCCATGGGGTTGTTCTTTCCCAGATGCAGTACCTTACACTTCCCCTTGTTAAAATTTCATTCAGTCTCTCCCTGCCCATCCCTCTAGCCTGTCCAGGTCACTCTGGATGGCAGCACAGCTCCTGGTGTGCCAGCCACTCCTCCAAGCTTGGAATCATCTGCAAACTTGCTGAGGGAACACTCTACCCTGTCATCCAGATCACTGATGAATATATATTCACTCAGTGAATGAGGAAGGCATCCTCACCACAGTCCCCATCATCATGGACCAGAGTTACTCAGCACGGTACTGCTGGGGCCCAGCATCTCCAACCTTCACCCTCAGCAGGGCCCTGAAGGAGCATTTTCCAAGAGATGATCAGAGCCTGGGGAGCTTCCCTGGTTTCTAGGTTACCTCTGCACACAGGCCAGGAGCTCATTTTTAGGAGTTTCTCTATGGCTTCATCACTGGAACCTATGCACATCAGGGAAAATGTTGAGGAAGGTGACATCTATCTATCATTCCATCATGGGGCTCACCCCCATTTTCTTCCTTGCACCTCCATCCTGAAGGAGCTGCATCTCAGCCACATCAGATAGTGTCCTTCCTTGTGTGACAGCAAGGAAGCTTCAGCTGCTGACTCTGAGACATGACATGCTGTTGAAAAGTGAGAGAACCGTGGAGCTAATTTCTGTCTCAGCTCACCAAATCCCTTGATTTGTTGACCAGAAAATCATGTCACTTAGTCTCCATATGGAGCAGGTTGTGCAAGGAGATACTGATGACTTCTCCTTTTGCAAGAGATTGAGAGGATTTGGAAGGACTCTTGGATACTGCTGTGAAAAGACTTTACATGTATCACAGCAAAAAGGTTGAAGAAATGTCAACATTCTGAACTAATAAAATAAAACTGGAATGATTTGCATATCCCTATAGGTAAAAAAACTCTCTCCATGCTGCTTGGCTTAGTAGTTTTCTGTGCTGTGGGAAGATCCCTAAAGAGAAATTAATTCACTCCCTGGTTCAGTTTTGTTAGAGTTTAGAAAGAAACTCAGGTAGCTGAGATACTTCCATAGATCATGTTTAGCAGATTAAATAGTCACAGTTGAAAGTCCTTGATTTGTAGGCACCAGGCTGTAAATTCTCTACTGGAAGTTGAAGGCTGTGAGTTGAAGAACCTGACTAGGAACACCCATCCCATAGTACCTCTATTTGCCAAGAAGCCTCTATTAAAGGACCAAAGGAAGACAGCACAGCTGTGACTGCTCAAGTGGAAGAGAAGTAATACAAAGCACCCAGCAGTTTTGTGGCTTCTAGAATATCATGGAGGGATTAAAGGTGTGCAAAGTAGGCAAGAGAATCTGAGTCTTGGCCTTTCACCTTTCTGTTAGGGCATTTCTTAGGTTTTGCAGTGGTTCTGCTAAAGTGTTCTCAAGTTCCTTGGGCTAAATCAGGCTTATACACATCTTTTCCAGCATGTAGGCCATCTCCCCTATTTACTATAGGGTCCTTATTTTTAAAGGTTAATTGTGGATGTGAAGTTGTAACCATCTACATCTATACCCATTAGCTTTTATGGCTGATTGTGCTTGAGATGTGGAGTTCAGCTTTGCCTTTAGCATGATCCTAAACTATCTGTACTTGTTCTTTAGCTGGTTTCCTTCAGTATTTCTTCACCATACTATTCATCCTGTGCTCATTATTTTTTATGGCACAGTCCACTAGGCTTATTGCTACACTACCTGTTGTAGTAAAGCCTGTCTGGGCTTCTCTGTGCTTAGAAAAGCTGCAAATAAATGGTATATTCCTCCCATTGGGATAAATGTATGTGGAATATCACATTAATCTCTATAAACACAGAGATGCTTGAGCTTTCTGGTTCTCACTGTAAAGAGATGTGGCATGAAAACTTAAGAGAGGTTGCAGATTGTTTGAGGACAGTTATCTAACAGCATATCAAGAGCTTATCATGTCATGACAATATTCCTGTGCTGCACTTCATGCAGAAGGTTGTGGCTGTTAAATGGTCACACTGCACTACTGGCTAAAGTTGTGAGCGACTTGCTTCTGGAAAGTGAAGTTTCTAATAAAAAACCCCAAGCATTTTGAGTAATTGCTAACAATAACCTGGCCTACAGTGCTTCAGTTGTACAGTTCAGGAACATTAAACCTCTTAACCTTTGAGTTGCCTACTTGATTTTAAGTGAATGTGACACTCAAGATGATAACAACTGTGCTGCTTGCTTCTTTATTAAGGACACAGAGCATTTCTCCCCTGCACATTAATGCTGTCATTATAATAATAAAGAATGGCAAAAATACAGGTATCAAAAGATTGTTAGTACCTTCTAGACATAGCCTTTTCACTGCTCCTCTTTCTAGAACTACACCACTCTAATTAGCCCAACAAGTATTGCTCCATTCAGAGTGTCAACAATAACACTGAAACCTTAAAGAAACTCATTTCATCCATTGTTCTGTTTGGGGAAAAAAAGATCTATTTCATGTCTGCCCTTCCCCTGTGTTTCTTCTACAGTGTGCAGAGAAAAGCAACAACAGTAGCACCCATTTTGGGGTTTAAGGTGAATGAATCTGCACATCATAGGGGAAAAAATCTGCTTTCTTTCAGAACACCTCTGCACAAACATACTCCAACCAACACAAGCCATTCTGTTGAGGTTAGATGCATTTGCATGCTAAAAGATATTCTCCACATCAAAATGGAGATGCTACACAAAAGAAAAGGCAGGCCAAGAAGAAAAACATGTTTTGCTGACAGCAACAAAGGCAACTGAGCTTTTAGTTATGGAGAGGATAAAGTATTTTGCTTGGATTCAGCTAACTCTAAGTATTAAGTGTAGCATTCTTACCATGGGATTTAAAATAGATGCTGCTTGCATGAACCAAAACTCAAAGCACCTTTGAGAAGGTTGCAGACAGGACAAGAGAAAGAGCCTCAAGTTGCACCAGGGGAGGTTTAGATTGAATATTAGGAAGATTTTTTTTCACTGAAAGAGTTGTTAGAAATTGGACCAGGATGCCCAGGAAAGTGGTGGAGTCACCATTCCCTGGAGGTGCTTAAAACTTCTCTAGATGACATGGTTTAGTGGCATGGGGGTGATAGGTATCTTTGTTCTTGATGATCCTAGAGGTCTCCTCCAACTTCAATGATTCTGTGAGCAACTCAGAAGCTCAGCAAGGGGGATGGAGAGGAGGCAGATCACAGCCACACAACATGCCAGGCTGTAGTAACCCTCTTCTGGAAAAGAGAAGGTTGAGGGGAGAGCTCCTGGCTCTCTAGAACTCCCTGAAGGGAGGTTGTAGAGAGGCAGGGACTGCTCTGTTCTCCCTAGTGGACAGTGCTAGGACAAGGGGAAATGGATGGAAATTGCCCCAGGGGAGGTTCAGGCTAGACATTAGGAGGAATTTCTTTGCTGCAAGGGTTGTCAACCATTGGAACAGGCTGCCCAGGGAGGTGCTTGAGTCCCCATCCCTGGAGGGGTTTAAGAGACAGGGAGATGTTGCATTGGGAGGCATCATTTAGTAAGTTGCTAGGGCTAGGACAAAGGCTGCACTGATGATTTCCAAGGTCTCTTCCAGCTGTAACTGTCCTGTGATTCTATGATTCTATAAGGTGTTATCTCCTGAGAGAAGAGGTGAACAGGGCAGAGCTCCCATCAAGTGCCACAGCTCCATACCTCCAGCTGCACTCCAAAAGAGCATGGGAGGCACCCTCAAAGAGGCAGCATGCTGCAGCAGGGTGCCTTCACCCTATCCAAAAACCCCACTGAATAACCCCAAGCCTGAAATACCAAGCAATTTTCTCCAAAATAAAAGAATTTTCACTTAAAACAGCTAGAAATGCTCTTACCACAAGAAAGATTTGACGAGCAGGCACAGAGCACATTAATTAGTCTGCTTGCAACTCCAAGCAATTCTCTGCATCAAGGTTGGAGGCTGGTGAAGCCCTTGTGTTTGTTTTGACATAAACACTGTGCAAGACTTCAGGCCACCCTCAGGACATGATCTATTGTGCCAGTCACATTCTGCCCACCCTTCTCTGGAACTCAAGGTAAGCTGCATTGCAGAGGGTCTGAGTTGTTAATAGGGAATGCAATATTGCTACACAATCCTCACTGGATGAGCTCATTCAATGGAATTTTTGTTTTCCATTAGATGTCTCCTGTTTTTTTTAGCCCCCTCCTTTTCAAGTCCACACCTCCTTCAGATCACTGTTCCAGCAGCTCAGATATTATCCTTATTTACATGCAGGAGATTTGGATGGGATTCACAAAAAGGTTTGCTCACCTAGCACCATTTAGCTGCCACTGTACTTCTCAGCAGCACCATTTGCATTCCCATTGAGCTGCTGGATATGCCCAGAGGTATCTATTTCCCTGCCAGAAAAATTCCTAAATATTGGCCCAGAACTTGCCAAGGTCTTACCAGTGTGAGCCTCCCAGCACCTAAATCACATCTAAGTTCTTCTGGGATTTGCAAACAAAGTGTTACCCCTCACTTGCCAGGCCTGACTTGACATGCATTTGCAGAGCACACCTTCCAGGTCAGGCACCATGCAAAGCTCAGGAAGAAAAATGGTGATGGATCTCCATGGTTCAGTGGTCAGAGCACCCAAGGTATGAAATGAGGCCCTTCTTCTTCAAGATTCCCATTTCCCTTAGGATCACTAAAACCATTTATAGCTGGTAGGAATCTCTGGAGATACCACAACCTAAGGCAAAAGAGGCCCTTACTATCACCCAGTCCTCATCTCTGTTGCTTTTTAAGGTAACATAGTCTGCTGCTTTGCTACCCTTGCTCTTCACGAGTTCCTCCCACTGAAGCTCAAGCCTTGCTTTAGAATCCTAGACTGGTTTGGGTTGGAAGGGACCTCTGGAGCTCATCTAGTCCAACCCCCCTGCAGTGGGCAGGGACATCCCCAACTAGAGCAGCTTGCCCAGAGCCATAGAATAGAATCAAATAGCTTTATCCCCTATAAACATGCAGGGTAAATCTTTCCTCTTTACAGCAGCCTTTAGCATAGACTCATTTTATCACTCCTTAGCAATTCTTTAAGGCTAAGAAACCCCAATGCTTTTCCCCTTCCTTCTTTCCTCCAACCCTTCTCAGAGTTGCTCCATGAAACCTTCCTGCTTATCCTGTGTCCTTCTAAGAATGCAGCAGCCAGAACTGGAAGCAGCATTTGGAGTACCATGAAGCCCCAGCAGCCTGAAAGATGAGACTTTGCCCTATGCCCAGACAGCCAATAGTGCACTTCCTCAGTTGCAGAACAAGAGATAACTTTAAAATACATATATATATATAAAAGAAATGAAAAGAAGCTTCATGTGCAGGCTTCCCATCCTCTGAAAGTCATGTTTCTGATCAGGTAAGGAATACTTTGCTGGACAATCCCTACTGGCAAAGGGATTCAGAAGTTGTGGCATCCCATATCTCACCTGATAAAGGCTGATGTGGGTGAGAAGAGGATAGTATGGTTGATCCTGACTAGTAAACCAGATACAAGTGGTGGGTCAGCAACAACAGCAGAGAGCTGGGAGGAGGCAGAGCACTTTGGGCTGCTCCTGAGATGTCAAGACCATCCACAGAGATTCATGGATTCATAGAATGGTCAGGTTGGATGGGACCTTAAAGATCATCTAGTTCCAACCTCCCTGCCATGGGCAGGGATGCCACACACTAGACCAGGTTGCCCAGGGCCACATCCAGCCTGGCCTTGAACACTGCCAGGGATGGAGCATCCACAACCTCTCTGGGCAGCCTTAGCCCTTAGTGCCTTTCTTTGTTAAAATTTGGACTCAAGGAGGACCCAAATTTGACACCCAGCAGCTGGGATGAATCAAGAGCAGACTAAGTCAATTCCCAGGAAGGACCTTGCCTTTCAGAAGTAGCCACACATGGCATGTTATTAAAAATAACTGCTTGGAAATAGCTGTTCTGACTCCAGACAGAGGCAACCCAACAGGTCAATGTGGTAAAAACTCAAATGCAGCCTAGAAAAGCAGACAGATGAACCTGTGTTAGTGGTGGAACCACTACCAGCAAATTCTCCCTCTTTATTTTCATGTGGCTACACCAGTGGGATGGGTGCTGTGAGAATTTATAACCATAGATGCCTGTGACTGAAAGGAACTGTCAGGTCATTCAGTCTCTTCTCCCAAATAATAACTAATTTGTTCCTTAGTGAAACCAGAAAGGAATTACAGCTCATACTGAATTCAATTATCTGCCTAAAAAAAAGGCAATGAGAATCTAAGGACTTGCCAGCAACCTTTATCATCTTATTTATTTCCAAGTGATTTCCTGAAAGTAGTCACAGCTTGATGCTTTTGTGAGGTCCCATAACTCCCTTCTCAGAGAAGATGTATTTAAAGTAATCATCCATTTATGCCATTTATACCTGGCAGATAACTGAACACTAAGCACCATTTTAGATTTGTCTGATAAAAAAAAAATGGGAGAGACATTGCTATGAAAATAGGATTTCTATGATATTTGGGGGAAAACACTGTTTCTCCAATTTAGATGCTACATTTCTACTAAAGGGCCATGGAAGAGAATCATATGTGAGGCTTTGGTGTGCCATGAGCTCCTTTACACATGTGTGTGAATGAAAAAGAAGTGTTGCTCTGATTTTACACAGAGCTCCCTGCCATGCCATGGAAATCTCAGGATTACAGTGGCACAAGCAGGAGAAAGACACAGTGGTGAATCAACCCCTGAGCTAACAGCCTCATTGAAGTCATGTTCAAACTGTGTTAATTGGCAAAAGATAAAACATCCACACTGTTTGTTTTTGCTGCTGGAAGGAGTTTGTGCTGAAAAAAACCCATGACTAAATAATAATTAACAGGTTTCAAGTAATCAATCAATAGGAGCTCAGGAACATAAATTGTAATCTAGAATCTTGGACTTAGCTTTATAGTTTGATGGAGGTTTTATTTCTTTTAAGGTTTGCTTTTTTTTTGGGGGGGTGGTTTTCTTTTTTTTAGGCCAGCAGTGATGCAAAAGCTGAAACTAAATCTAGGCTTGCACTTGATTAGCAATTCCTTCTTGTGGTTTTACAATGTTAAATTTGTACAAACAGATTAAGAGTGTTTTTAAGCTCTTCCTAAATAGCCTGGGAACTAAGAATTAAGTGCAGATTCTGCCCAGCCCCTCCAAAACCCAACACACCCTTCTCCAAGCCCAACACCTGCTGGTAAAAATACATCACACAATGGCTCTGATCTTCTCTACCAGCAGATGTGAAGATGCCCAGAGGTCTCTCAGATGTTTGTGTTCCTGGGTCACGTGAGGGCACCAGGAAGGGGAGGGAAAATTATGCTGGAATTCCAGAGGTCACTGCTGGACAAAAATAGTGAAAATTGCACACATGTTGAGAAAAACAAAAAGGTTCTGAAATCTGCAAGTTTGGCTAAACAGCTTGACTGAGGGCAATGTTTCATCCCTGATTTAAAAAGAAAAGAAAGGAGAAGGCAGAAAAGAAATGAAAATAAAATGGCACCAGGAAAAAAAGAAAAGATTCTTAGGATGGTCTCAAGCTGAAAACAATTAAAAAGTCCTAGTCAAGAAAAGGAAAGGTGATCCTCACTCATAAGGCTTCCCTCAGTGAGCTCTTAAATATTCCTATCTGCAGCTAGCTGATACATTTTCAGCTTACAAATAATAATTACCAGGAATATTCTGTGACACGTTTTTGTATTCAGAACAGTTTTATTTCCAGTGCACCTGCCTGATCTGCTTTTGCTTTATCAGTACATTTGTTAGCCAGGAAAAGAGCCTAGAATTTGGCCCCCACTATTTTACTGGTATCCTTACCCACATGATCAATCTGATTTATTCACACCAGCAAGTCATTCTTTAAATCAGGAAAAGCTTTGCAGCTTACCTGATGGAATTGGTTGTTCCATTGGAGAGCCATTGGTGGCTCTGCATCCTCTTCCTTGTGCTGAGGAAAGTCTCACACACTCCTGGCTGGAAAAGGGGAAGGATTTGGGGAGCCATGTGGAAGGAGCTGAGAGCCTGGGCCATGCAAGCACAGCACACATGGCAGCACTAAGCAGAGCTCAGAGCTTCTCAAAATAATCAACTGAGCTGCAGTGACACAGCAAAATACATCATAATCACATCAATTATGCAATCACTATTTTGTGCAAACAAGCCTCTGGGATTTCTTTTTAAGTAATCAAAGAAATAGCAGAAGGGAAAACAATGAACCTTCCTATTACAAATGAGTAAGTCTCCACTGGGGAAGGGGGGGGAAAAAAAGGAGAGAGGGAGAAAACTAGTCCCAGACAGGCCATAAGAGTGTCTAATTCTGCCTGCAAGAATGTGACCCCTTGTGTTCAGCCCTGAGAGAGGGCAAAGCTGCTTGCCTGTGCCCCCTCCCCATGCATGGGTGTTCTCCAACTCCTTTCCTAGGGATGCCACCAATGTGGCACTTGTATTGGGCTTGGCAGGGAGGAAGGGGTAGGTCTCTTCTCCAGGGTTAACAGTGAGAGGACAAGAGGAAATGGCTTCAGGTTGAAGCAAGAGAGGTTTAGATTAGATATGAGGAGAAATTTCTTTGCTGAAATGGTTGTTAATTCTTGGAATAGGCTGCCCAAGAGGTGCTGGAGTCACAAGTCTCTGGAGGTGACTCTGGAGCTCTAACATGGTTTAGTGGCATGGTAGTGATAGGTATGGTTGGACTTGATGATCTCAGAGGTCTCTTCTAACCTTAATGATTCTGTGATTCTATGAAGGGGCAGTGCTGGCTGTTGTGCTGGTCTCCATCACTGTGGATTTCATACCTGGCTCTCCTCCACCTGCACCCCATGAGCATCAGCAGTTCCCACTGACAGGCTGGTACATCCCATTCCATCCCATGAAAAGAGGAGCCAGCAGCCTACAACTGCACCCAGGGGAGGCCATGGTGCCACCAGAATATGCCACAGAACCCAGCTAATCCCCCCCTAGAAGCCAGGCCATGGAGTTGTGCCACAACCATGTGCATTTTGGCAAACCACTTTTGCCAAAGCCCTCACAAAAATGCTCACAGCACTGCATGCAGAGGCCATAGAGAATTCCAAAATCTTTTCCCCCTACCAGACTTGAGCAAGTGCTCTCAGGCACTGCTGCTCCCAGACCAGGGCTGTGCAAGCCTTGGGGGATGGGTTACAGCTGCTGCAACCGCAGCCTGAATTTGGCAGCAGGCATTGGAAGGAACTATAAAGAAACACTTTGCCTTGCAGCTAAGAAGTCTGATAAAAATCTGTAAGCCTGTGAATGGTAAGAGGGGAAAAAAGGGTCAATTCAGTCCTCTCCCTTCCCTCTCACCTTCCTCATGAGTTTTCAGATCACCCCTGGTACCCCCTTTGCTGCTCAGTGGGGCAGTTAGGTTGTCCCTCATTGTCTCCTCATCCCAAGGTTGGTCTGAGCATGGCTGGTGTCACGAATGAACCCACAGCACCCAGAGCTCCCACCCACCTGATGGCCATCGCCCCATGGAGCTCACAAGGTGAGGAACAGCCACTTCTCAACAGTCCCTCAGAGGTCAACGGGGCAATGTCTTCCTGGGACGTGGGATAAATAAAGCGGGAGCCTCATGGGTGTTGAGGCTGCTGGCTCTGGGCCTCTGCCTGCCTGGGCACCCCAGGAACCCCACCCCAAAATGGGCTGGTGCACGCCGAGGTAATCTGGCCCCTGAGGGCAGGGATCTGGGAGCAGCGGGGAGCAGAGCCCTGCCTTGCTGACATCAAGCGTGAATAATCAGCCTTTCATGTGGCTGAAAGGTGGGAGGGGTGAAGGTGGCAAATGCACTACCTTTCTGCCTGCAGCCAGGGCATGGACAGCTGCTGCTTCCTACCCCTTCCCTCCAGCCCTCCTTTCAACCTGGGGAGCCAGCCCTTCCCCGCCCCTCACAAAATGCTTTGTGCTCAAAGGAGACTTAGAAACCCCCTCCCCCAGTGCTCCTCAGCTCTCTCCACCTTGATGGGGCCTCTGCTGCATCAGCTTTGCAAGGTGGCTGGGCTCTCACAGTCATGGCTACCCCATGCCTTCCCATCCCATCCCAACAGGATGCTCTCCTTGGGCTCCTTGCAAGGCATGACCCCAAAGGATTTGAGGATCCTTGCCCATTACATTTCACTGAGGGTTGGTGCTTATACTCCTTGGATGCTTCTGGCCACAGTCGTGGCCACCCCATCTCTTCCAATCCCAACAGGATGGTCTCCTTGTGTTCCTTCCAAGGCATGACCCCAAAGGGTTTGAAGGATTCAGGCACCTCCTTGTCCATTATATTTCATTGAGGGCTGGTGCTTAAATGCCTTGGGTGCTTCTGGACAGCCAACCCCAAGAGTTGTCTCCTCTCTCTCCCTCCCCTGAGCAGAGGGAAATCCCTACAAAGCTGCTGAGAGTGTTTAGAGCACATGGTTTCTCTAGGGGCACAGGAGATATTTCCCTCTGTTCTCCTCTATCACTGCTACCTGCAGCATCCCCAGCTTGCTCTCTCCCTGCTGGGGTGCTTCAGCTCCTGCTCAGCAGGACAAGTCTTCATGGCAGCATTAGAAACTAGGCAAGTGAGATGATCCAAGTTTTAAAAGTAATAGAGGCTGAAAAAAGCCTTTTTCCTTTGCTGGAATAATCAAATAGAGGTGGTGGAAACCAAGTTTGCCACCAGAGGAAACTACTCCATGCATCTACCCCTGTCAGTACCAGCTCATTCCTGTAAAGCACAAGGTTAGTAAAAGGAACATATAAGCTAATATTTTGCCTGGCTTCATATTAAATGTCCCACCCAAAAAGTCTTCCCATTCAAGATCAAAGAGAAGATTTCATCATGTACCCCCATCACTGCTTCCTCTCCTTCCAGCCTAGCTGTCTCTATTCCTTACTTTCATTCTTGTTTACTTCCTTCATTTTCTGCCAACTTGTGTGTTGCCAAAGGTGCTTATCTCCCTTTTCCATAACCAAACTCTACAGATCTGTCTCTATGGATTCCAGTGCATTAAGAGGCTAGCCAAAGGCAGGCCAACCCATTTATCTCAGAGTGAAATCTCCTTTTCTTACACTTCCCTACAAATCTAATTATAGGATTGCTCTTCTGGGAAATCTTTTCCATCTGCCTACATTTCCCCAGCTCTGAAGGATGATGTTGGGGTACATGTGAAGAGATGTTTTCTCCTGTTTGAGCTTCAGGAGTTTTCAGCTCTGCTGTGGAATGAGAGCATGAGAAATCTCCCTTCCCCTGAGATGGGGATAGGTTGCTTCTCCAGGGTTAGCAGTGAGAGGATGAGAGGAAATAGCTTCAAGTTGCAGCAGGGGAGGTTTAGATTAGATATAAGGAGGAATTTCTTTCCTGAAAGGGTTGTTAAGTCTTGGCCCAGGCTGCCCAGGGAGGTGCTGGAGTCACCATCCCTGGAGCGGTTGAAGAAACATTGAAATGCTCTACTTAAGGTCATGGTTTAGTGGCATGGTGGTGATAGCTATGGTTGGATTGATGATCTCAGAGGTCTTTTCCAACCTTAATGATTCTGTGATTCTGCAAGTCTCTCTTTAGATGGTGTTTATCTACCTGTTGAGGACATAGAGCTTGATTCTTCCGAGGGAGGGCATTGAGGCTGGGTGCTTGGCCATGGACCAGTGGAAAGCTTTGGACACTCAGCCCTGCACAGGACTGACCTCTAGAATAAAAAACTAATATGGCAAATATAAAGATATCCTAATAAAAAGTACAAATGAATACATGTAGGGGAGTTGCCTAAACATTTCCTGGAAAAAATGATCAAAACACCAACTCAAATGAAGCTTTGACCAATACATGATAGCAATTCAGAACTTTGGGGTTATAGTTTTGAAGCACAAAAAAAAAAAGAAGGCTAATTTGACAGAGTGGTGGCAATATGAGACATTGTATTGTACACAGCACACTGTATGAGTTCATATGGCTTGAAAGGGAAGGGAAATTAGTGTCTTATGTACAGATGCTTCTCATTTTCATCTCATTTACTCTAATTCTGTGTTTGTACAGTCGTATTTCTCCAGCTTAAATTTATAGTAACTCTGAGGAAACCAATAATATGTTAAGACAGAGTTATTAGAAGAAGAATTGGATCTGCAGTTTGCAGTCAGTATTTGGTGCTCTATCTAGACATCCAAAGAAGCAGGGGGAGAAACTATAATAGACTTGAGGGAATCAGCCTTGAATTGATCTGGCAACTTCCAGTTTACTGGAAATCCTGCTTTTGGGTTCAGTGAGAGTAGAAAAGAAACAACTATGGAAAAGTTTTGGAGCTTGGACACTCATAAATGAAGCCCTGCCTCCAAACTTGATGCAACCTGAGGAAGGTTAAAGTAGCAGGTAGGGCATTGGATTAAGACTCAGAAGACCTAGGGGGAAGAATACCTAGGGGAAATTTCAGCTCTATACCAAACTTTGTTGATGACAGTAAGTAAATCCTTTAAGCCAGGCTAGACTGCAACAATTCTATGCTGACTTTCTTCTTTTGTAAGCAAACTTCTCCATATCAAGTCAGAGCAGTTGGGCACTGGTGCAAGGAGAGCCCAGGCTATACTTTGACACAGAGTCTGCATAAAGCACAGAGGCAGAGCACTGGGGCTTAGCTTCTATTGTGCTGGAAAAGCACATGTACAGTCACATTAGATGATGAAATACAGCTATCCCTTCCCTCTGATTCAGCCTGATTTCAGCCCTGAAAAAGAATGTTCTATGCTCACTCTGGAAACAGTGCTCCTGTTTTCCTTTAAAATCTATAAAGGCACAGGGTAGACTCTTAACCAACACCTTGAGAACTGGCAAAAAAAAACCCAACATAGAGAGAGGCAGGAATGCACTAGATTCAACTGTCATTTTTGATTTGATTTGATTCTTTTTCTCTGTGGTCTTTTCAGACAAGAAAAGGCCATGAGAAGGAGGGAGGGAGAAAGAAAGGTCCGAGCTGAATAAATGTAAATGTATGAATGAGACACTTCTAAGCATAGCCAGGTGTCTTGCCAGCTCAATGCAGAGAGGTCACAGAGAAATAGAATGTCTAATCATTGGAATAAACACAGCTGTGCATACTTACATTTTCCATACCTATTTTGCTAGTGGGGAAAAAAAATAAGCACTCCTCAGAAGATCTTTTCCAGCCACTTGGAGCTGCTTTCTTTTTTATCCAAATTTTTTTCCCTTAAGAAGTGTGTGAGAGTTTTGGTTTTGTTTTTTATTTGGGGGAGGGGAATAGTTAAGCTCCATACCCCCATTGGTTTTCCCCTTTCAGATGATTTTTTTTACTATTTGAAATGTTGCTTTGCCTTCCAAACATTTTTTGGTATCAAATTGTAAAGGAAGTGAGCAAAGACAAATTTTATTATTTTTTTCAGTATGGAATTTAATACTTGTGAAAGTTGAAGGCAGAGAAGGGATTTTTGGATGGCAAACACAAAACTGGAAGATTTTGTTTGGATGGAGCCAATGGGGAAAAAAAGAACAGAACTAATTCTGCTCAACGTGAGGCACACAAGGAGCCACTGAGGGTTGTAAGCTTTAAATGTTTCTACCTTTGAATTCATCCTGAATGTTTTGAATAAATATATATATTTGTTTTTGAGATTTTATGCAAACCAAATTCGAACCAAGAAACCTGGCTCTACAAAACCAAATAACAGATAGTCAAATAACAGCTATTAACTCTCCCTAGGAACCTTACCCTTTAAGGAATTTGTTGTCACAGCCTTTGGGAAAGAGAATTTATGACAGGGTAGGAAGGTTCCTTGCAAAAAGAAGTTGAATAACTGAAACTCTTCTTGTCTTGTGGCCAGCAAGCTGCTTTTAGCAGGCCATTTGAAAACAAGGGGCTCAGCCACCAATTCCTGCTGCAGCACATGCAAAGTAGGGAAGGATAAAACTTGTGGATCCTACTCTGCTCTGGAGAATTACAGCAACAGCTAGCTGCATTGCCATAAGAAATCCACATTTTTCTTGGTTTACTTTGCTACTAGAACTTGACCAAAAATATTGCTCCAAGTGGAAAATTTCTTCTAATTTATAGGACAGGGGAAAAGAAGTCTGTTGTTTTATTGAAATACTCTTGAGTCTGCTACAGCTCAAAAATAAATCTGGTGAAATAAGATTTTTTTGCTGTTGTTTTAAGAATGTGATACATTTGCTACTTTGGAGGTTGAGCAAGGAGCAAAGGTATTTACAGGGCTTGAAGGTTGTTTGAAGTGCCATAATTTTCAGCCTCTGCAGCAGGCAAAGGAGCTTTGGGAGACTGCACCCATCCAGCTGAGAATTCATCACCTCTTCCCTGACCCATGGCATCTCCACCTGGGCTGCTTTGCCCTGACAGAGAAGCCCCTGAGGAACAGAGCAAACTGGCATGCTCAGCTCCCCTTGAAGCTGGCCTTGGCTCACCTGCTATCTCTTTGGGGATGACAGATCTTAATCAGGACAGCAGGATTAGATGGGAATGATTTGGGGGATGCAGGTTTCCGGCTCTGCCAATGTCCTTTGCCATCCTTCCTGAAGCAGACTTGGATGTGGCAGAGAGATAGGTCAGATCTAGGCAGAAACTCCAACTGAACACTGCTGATAAAGCAAATTCATTTTTCTTTTTTCCTTTCCTTTATCCTTTCCTTTTTCCTTTCCTTTCCCTCTTCTCTTCTCTTTTCTTCTCTTCTCTTCTCTCTTCTCTTCTTTTTCCTATGAAAAGTAGAAACAAAAGGAAAAGCAACAGAGTGAGATCATTATGGCTAATTCTCTTTTAAATATCCAGGCCAGTTCAGGTTATGTTCTAGCAAGGGCCATATTGAAGCAATTTTTAGCTAACCTTTCCTGCCTGCTTCTGCACAACCTTATCACTGTTTTGTTGGGTTTTTCTTTCCCTACAGAGAGGAGCAAAACTCCCACTAAGCCTTCAAGCAGTGCACAGGGCTTGCAATGTGCTCTAACAGCAGCTCCCTTGAGCACTCTTGGGGAGTGAAGGGCTCTGCTTCACCTTTTAAGGTACAGCTTCAGAGTTGTGTGCTGCACAGGTTTCAGAAAAAAAAACATCTCTGCAAACCACACTGCTGGCAAGAAAAAAAAACCTCACATGAAGTGAAATCATCTCTTCAAGATGCATTTTTAAACAGTTCCCTCACACAGTGGAGCTCATTGAGGAGACAAATAGCTGGTTGTAAATAACCAGGAGACTCAAAGCTGTGGAGGAGATCAAATGCTTGCAGGCAGGGGATATCCAAAGCCAAACTTTCATGAGGTGCATTTAAAACCTCTGCAAGTTTGCAAGAACTAGAACAGCTTTGGCATATCTGTGGGCCAGTGCAGCTGTTGGCTTCCTTCAGATCTGCTCCACAGTGAGAACAGGTCCAAACACTTCTCTCCATCATAGCAAGAGGAGCATGAGATGGGCACTGAAGGACTGAGACCAGGGCAGAGCTCAGGAGAGCAGCAAGAATGAGACCTCTATGGAACATATGACATGGGAAAAGCCTAAGGGATTGGGGAAGTTCAGCCTGGTGAAGAGCTGAGAAGAGTAAGAAAATATCTCTAGATACAGAAAGGAAGGCAGGGACCAATTAATCTCACTGATCTACAAGGCCAGAAGTAATGAGGTTTGAATTACACGAGTGTTACAATAATAAAAATGCTGCAAAACATAACTCTGTTACAAGCAGTAAGAAGAGAAAGTGTTGTCAACTGTTGCCAAAATGCAAAGGGCTTGATTTATGTGCTAGCTCTGCTGTAGATTTCCACTCTGTCTTCAGTCTGACAGAGGCTCCAGGAGGATCAGTGAGATAATATTGGTATATGGAAGTCATAGCAGAAATAGTGATTGAACTTAGGTCCCATCAATTTTACACCCATGTAACTGCAACTACATCATGGGAAGAAGACAATTAAAAAGTCTTCTAATTTCCTTACAGTGAAGGTCATATAAAAAAAAGCATGTCATCAGATAAACCATTCCTTGTGCACAGCCTGTTCACAAGGCATTCCTAGAAAGACAGCATCATCCATGCTTATTAGCTAGTTTTTCTTCTCTGATTTAGCAGCCAAAAGAGCAACTGTCTAAGGAACAGTTGAAAATGACATTTAAAAAGGTTTCCATTTGTCTACATGAAGGAAGAATAAAGATTTTGCTTTGCTCAGCACGAAATATTAATTTTGGTCACTAAAAGAAGCCTCTGAGAATAAAGCCACAGGGAAGGAGAAGGAGTCAACTCCTACAATGGCTCCTACTGCAGAGGAGAAAGGAGTTTAACAGTTCTCTTTCCAGGAGCCATAGATGGGGAGCTCCTTATCTGCTAGGCTCCAGCATCCTCAGGCAAAGGAAGCTGTTCATTTGTCTTCTTGGTACTGTTCCACTTATGCTTACATTTCTCTTTGTCACTTGAGGTGAGATGTTCCACCTTCAGACTCAGTATTCTCACCATTCTTAGCACACTTGTCCACCTGCCACCCCTTCTGCCTAGATGATGTGTTAGCACCCCACACAAAGATCAGTGTCAGCACAAATGACTGCTGAAGAGCCCACCTAGAAACACAACTGTGTCCAGAGCCATGCCAGGGACTAGCAGGTCTTAAACCTTTCAGGCAGAAATTGAACTTGAGTTCAGTTCAGCCTGGAAGAGTGTACAGGATGTCTGGCAGTGTTAGGCTGTCTGGCAAGTTTAACTTTCCTATCTTTATAGGTAATTTTGCTGCAATTATTAAATGAAGTGGAATATCCAGCTGGAATTAGCTAGTAGCATTAGGCCAAATTCAGGAGATGCTAAATAATTTGCCCAACAAGTGCAAATCAGCAAAAGTAAGGAATATCACAATTCGCTATCATTAAAGAAGCTTATACATACAGCCAGGAGAAAAGGCTTTAGAACAGAAACAGGACTTCTTTGAAGGAGGATAACTAACTCTTTGATCAGGTTGGACAGGAATATGGTAGAGCCTCAGTGACTTGCAGCCTTGAAGTCATGATCATCTGTCTTTCTGAAATGCAGGCTATAGTTCAAGGAAAAGTTAACGGCTCAATGCCCAAATTATTAGATAAGGTTTGAGGACTTGTGCTGTACAGGTCAGACAGAAAAGACATGGAGCTGATGGAGCAGGTGCAGAGGAGGCCACGAGAATGCTCAGGGGGTGGAACACCTCTGCTATGAGGACAGGCTGAGGGAGCTGGGATTGTTCAGCCTGGA
>VWZO01006420.1:566827-631862 GCA_013396975.1 Bucco capensis | reverse complement strand
CTGGTCCTGACTTTACTGGTGTAGCCTGGCTGAATTTGATTGCCCTGCAGTCACTTGATCTTATTTCATGGCCAATTTGCACTAATGGCCTGGTACACAGCAAAGACTCTCTTGGCCACCTCTTATGGCAGCATCCAGTAGAGATATGCCAGCCTCAAACTGAAATGACTCAGGGGAGAAGTTGGTTTTGCACGCCTGAGCCTGACTCATCTTCCAATTACCAAGGAAATGGTTTTCTCCAGGAAATAGCCTACACCATCAAGGCCTTTTCACAAATGATGCTTTCCTCAGTCTTGTTCCTAGAAAACCATTCAAACACTTGCTCAAAAAAACAAGATGGACTAACCTCTCAGACAGTGAGATTACAGCATTGCGTGGAGAGCTTGCAGGGGCCAGGAACACACAGTTCCTCATGGTGATACCAGGGCTCAGTGGCAGATGGAAATGTGAAATACCAAGTGAGGGCTGCACCAGAGAATGTCCCTTAGTGAGGGGTCTGAGACTCTGCTAGCTGTCAGGGAAGGGTTAGTCTCACACAGGTAAACCATCAACTCTGAACGACCAAGCAGAGAAAAACCTCACCAACCTGTTGCTGGAGCAGAGGGCAGCTCGTCCACCAGTAACCCAACATTTCCCAGTCTACCCTTCTGCTGCCAACCTAGAAGGCACACAGCCCTCCTCAGTCACTACAAAGCAGAGGGAAAAGTCAAAAGAAAGGAAGTTTTCCTGGAGGAAAGGAGTGATCAATGAAATCACTGCTTCTGCAGAGCAGCTGCTTGCTCCTGCAGGATATCGATGAACAGCCCTTTGTGGATTAGCAGAAAGAACCAGCGCTGTTGTGTTACCAGGATAAAACTACTCAGGTGTGAATTCCCCACTCCTTTAAGACATAAAAAAAAACCCTGACAGCAACTTCTGCTCACATCCTATTCTTCTTCCCTCCTCAGAAGCAGGCTAGAAAAACAGTTTATTGATCTCTGTGAAGAAATCAAATGTTGTTATAACTCCGAAGGGTGTCCAGTTACAGAGAAAATCGGTGGTAATCGGAAGCTTCGCCCAGACCTCGCCTGACCCTGCTCATTCCGGCACAGAAAACTGTTTTTGTCTAANCCCCTGACAGCAACTTCTGCTCACATCCTATTCTTCTTCCCTCCTCAGAAGCAGGCTAGAAAAACAGTTTATTGATCTCTGTGAAGAAATCAAATGTTGTTATAACTCCGAAGGGTGTCCAGTTACAGAGAAAATCGGTGGTAATCGGAAGCTTCGCCCAGACCTCGCCTGACCCTGCTCATTCCGGCACAGAAAACTGTTTTTGTCTAACTTGGAAAGAAACCAGACAAACCCTGTGAGGTTACTTACAATCCTGACACCCCTCCTCAGCAGTGCCATATGCTGGGAACATGCCTTCTTGCCTATCTACAGTATGGATAGCTGAAGGACTTTGTTGCAGCCCCTGATATTTGGCATATCTGAAGCCTATTTAGAACATCAACACCATCAATCACTCGGTGCGGGCCTGAGCAGCTGGATGAACCTTGGCTATCATGTAAAGGCTATTTGTCATCTGGGCAAGTCTGTTTGGAGTCTCACACTCCAGTCCCAGAACAATTTTCTCCTCTCCAAAAATATTCTCTTTGATTCAGGAAACACGTGATTAATAACGAACAAGGGCTTAAAGATGGAGGTCAAGGCTGAAGTCTTAAGCAAACAAGTGCATTGCTTACTAATGTTTGCCTCAGATATTCCCCTTGAAGAGCACCCATGCTGAGAAAGGCAAAACTGATCCTAAATAACAAGAGATTTGAGAGCCCTGCCTGGCTGTGGCCACAACAGAGTTTTTCCCTGACTGTGGCAAAGCTGCTGTGACAAACTGGTGTAGCCAGACAACAAATCTCTGTCAGCAACCCACATTTAGGATGAGCTGTGCCCACATCCCATTCCCATTCTCTCCAAGACAAGTGATACTTGGCACTTCTGACATTGAGGCAATTAGCCTCCTCTTTAAAAGAAGAAATACTAGCTGAAGTATCTTAACCATCTGTGTGAGCCAAAATAAGAGCAAGGCAGTTTACATCAAGAGCCTTAGCATGCTTAACAAGCATGTAGCTAATGATTTATTTTCTTAAGCCTCAACAATAGAGACTACTGGATATAAGCAAGTACTTCATCATTTGTGTCTCTGTGCTGTTAATGAAAGACTAGTAATTAGTGGGTGACTAAACTTCCAAAGTACATGTTGCTTCAATAGGTGGTGTTGTAAAAGACAGATTCTCCCCAGCCATCTGCAGAGCCAGAAGGAAAAGGGAGGAGAAGAGCATTTTGAACCTTTGCCTTATCAATGAAAGCATGTTTTGTTCATATCTTCAGCCCCGCTTCTTAACCTCCCTTCATCCCTTATCTCCTCTCCCCATCTTCTCCATATTTCTTGGTTGCCCAATCTTGTTTGGAGTGGAAAGAGGCAGGGAAGCTGTGTGTCACTGCATTTTTACAAGCAGATGCCAACCCGACGCAGCGTGGTCGAACGTCTGACTCGCTGCGAGGTTTGCTGGCTACGAGGCACAGACAAGGCTTGTGGTTACAGGGACGACTCTGTTAAGCAATGACAATGCCTGCAACCCCCAAATTTGTTAGCACTCATTGTTACTGAAGCAGGGTGAGTGACCTTGTCATATTTAACAGCTCTCTGCAGACACAGCAGTGGAGATCCTGAGGGCAAACCCAGAATTTCCACGAGTGATGTAATAATAGAGCAGGATAATTAACCCCTTTTCCATTTCCAACAGCTTGAATAACTGCACAGTCCAGCTGGCAAAATCCCAGTGCTTGGAACTCGTGCAGCCAGGATTTGTACAAACAAAAACCAAAACAGAAGTCATAAGGAGCCTGTCTTATCTCTGAACAAGTGCAGCATTCAGAGGGGAGCTTGGTTGAAGCCCGGCAGTGGTCACGCTAGCGTGGGCACCATCGTCTCCATCTCCCTGTGCTGCTGGAGCTCCAACAGCAGGGACAAAAAGGCTACAAGAAATGACAAGAAGCAACTCAAGGATATGGCAAAAGATGCACATTTTGAACTACTTTTCAAATGGAGCTGAAAACCCTAGGGACTGACGAATGAAATACCTTGTTTACAGTTGAATTCCTGATCCACGTAACCAAGCAACACAGCACCATGGCTCCAGAAAATGGAAGCAAAGTTAATTTTTTAACAATGCCACATTACCTTTGTACATCTTGTTCCTACTCTCCCTCAGGGTCTTACATGAATGAATCAGAAAATTGCTCCCTTATGTTAGGCTTGTGTCTGCACCTGCATTAAATTCATGTCAGAGAGGGGTGGAGGAGGTAAACTGTTGGGAGCACCAATAGGATGCTACCTCTGGATTTCAACTCCCAGTCTGTTCAACATGACAATTGCCTTTAATAGCTTTTTGAGGCACTACAAGAAACAAGCCTTGCACCCGTGGTGGTCTCTTCAGGTTAAAAAAGAAAAAAAAAAAGGAAAAGAAAAAGAATAAAACCAATTTGGGATCTTGTTTAGTTTCGTGCCTGTCTCCCATATGGCTGGGCATCCCCCTGCAAGCAGCCAGGGAGATGGAGTTCATGCAAATGACAACTAATTACTTATGCTTAGAATATTTTGGTAAAGGAAAGTCCATTCTTTCCTCTAAATGAATGTTTTTGATGGGAGAAACCTGGAGTTTCAAGCTGTTGAATCTGGGGGCTTGTGGGTGTCTCAGTGCTGGAGACCTGGAGCCATGCCCACAGCCCTGGTCTGGCTTTAAGCCAAAGCCAGAGCTGGAAGGGTTTGTTCCCTAGTTTTGGTTTTGGATGTTGCTTCCATGATCTTGGCAGCAGCAGATCGGAACGCGAGCTCAGCCTTGAACCCCAGCATTAAACTCAACTTCATCTAAAGCTCCAGCCTGCTTCACATTATTCCTGCTGCTTAATTCCAGCTGTTAAACTGCTCCCCCTGCTACTGAGCCAGAGAGTGTTTTGTTGACAAATTTACCATGCTTTTCAAGGAAAGCAGGATCTGCTCAAAGCTTGGGGGTTATATGCTGGGGTTTGTTTTTTTCCACTGCAGGAAATGGAAGTGTTGGCAAAAATATTCACCCTTGTTTAGGATAAGAGAGTGTTTGGACATAGCCAGTGGTCTGCTTAGTCTGATACTCTTGATATATGAGACAGCAAAGAAATATGTCTAGGAGTTTTGGAATGAGGCATCTTTTTTTTATAAGATGAGTGAAATACACACGAGGATGAAATATGACTTGCATATTACCACCAAAGCTGGTTAAAATTCACTCAATTGACTCCAGATGTGGGTTTCTTCAGCAATTTTGAAGTTAGCACTACTGTAACTAGGTGTGAGGCCAAGGCAAACTCCTCGAGTGCTTTATAGCACTTGGAAGCTACAGTAGTCAAATCAAAATATGTTACAAGAGAATCAGTTTCTTTAAGCTTAGCAGCAGGAAGGATTTAATATACTGACTACAGCCAACCCATCTTCATTTGAAAGAACATAAAATAAATCCTTACCACATTTGTGACTTACTATTTGCATAAAGGACCCAGCTCAAGGAGCAGATCCTTGGCATTCCTTGGGCTAACAGGGGCATACAATTCCACAGAGCTTTTAATTTCTTTTCTTTTACTTCTCTGAGATGACAACTATGCCTAAGGTGAGCATGCACCTCCACGTTCTGCTGATGCAAGGTCACTTGCCCAACTAGTCAAAGCCACTTTTCAGCATTTATTAAGCACTTAATGGAAGATATTAATTCTGTTTTTAGGGAAGATACTAACTCTGCTTTCTTGGAAGATAATAATTCTACCTTTTTACTCTTTTTCTCTGCCTGCTGTTTCTCCTTGCAGTTAACAACTCCATGTAAAAATGTCTGAAGCTTGACTCACCCTACAGTGATGGTACTGTGTATTTTAACAATGTCTTTTAGCATCTTATGTATTCACTAACCACTTAGAGTGGCACAGAACATTTCAGTTACTGTCTTCACCTGTTAGTTCATTATTAGGAATGATTCCATAAATGAAAGATAAGCAGCCTTGTGGGTGCTTTCCTTACCTAACAGCTGATGTCCTGGGCTCCAGCTCAGCTCTTTGAATGGGCAATGCCCATCCTCTGCTGTGGGTTTCCATGGTAATAGATATTCAGACTCATCCTTGAGCCACTAACACTTTTGTGGTGATAAATCAAGTACATTTCCCCTGCAGCCTCAACCACTTCTGCTTTTTTACTACTGCAAGGCTGGTAAGATTTTGGTCTTAAAGCCTCAGCTCCTGGAGCAATGATGTTGTCACCTTTCCTGAAGTAGGTTTGCTCTGCTTTTTTATTCATTTTAAGGTACAGAAGGGCCCTTGGAAATATGACCATAGGACACCCTAAACCCCAAGAAACTGGGAGAGACTTTGCTCTATGTAAACCAGTCTCCTGACTTTGGAGCATTTAATGCTGGCAACACAGCAGCCAGGCTATGCTGGAATGAGATATGCTCCACTTCCACCATGGAAAAAACTTACCCTGGCTGCAAAGGAAGAAGTAAGATTTGCCACAAAATTGCACAGCAACCAAAGTGTTTAAGACTTTCTCTAAACCACTCAAAACCAGCTTCTTTCTGCCTAACATTTCCAGCGTGGGCATATTGCAAGAGGATAATTTTCATGTGTAATTTAAGGTGGTCAGGTAAGTCTGGTTTAATATATTTCATAGAGCAAAGGTTTAGAAAGAAAACCTGAGGTCATTTAGGGGTTTTGACTTTTCTGTTGAAATAGTTTTATCAGAAAACTATGTTGATGATGTAAGGATATATCCTCAGCTGGTAAAAATCAGTTTGTAGCTCCACACATGGCAGGGAGCCTTTGCCAAATTACACCAATCTCATGCAAATTTCCCCTGATGATTTTAGAACTCTTTAGTTCTTTGGTAAAACATCTCTTTGCTGGAATTTTAGGAGAGATGTAAGTAGCAGAAAAGAGAAAGAAAGTGACAATATAAAAGGAGCACATCTCTTACACTGAAGAACCCTTGGCATGCTCCGCAGAGCTGTTTGATTAAGTGAAGTTGTAATACAAAGACAAGGATTAATCACACAAAAGAGCAACATAATTAATTGCAAAAGCGAAGGGAGAGTTTCAAGAAAGAATGCAGCCTTTCATTTCCCTTACAAAAATACAATTAGTAATTATTACTGATTTCCTGGAGAAAGTCCAGAGCAGAATTCAAAATATCTGGAGTCAGAGGGAAGTTCATTGCTCCACAGAGACAGATGCTGGGCTGAGGGAAGCTTAGGTTTGTTCAGCAAACTTCTTGTTTTTCAAGTGCTCTGGGCTGAGTTACACCTCAGGACATCCATGATGGGATGTGTGCCAGGGCTAGGGGAACACTTCCTTTTTTAAATGCTCATGATCTATATTGAATAAACTCAGATCTCTGCCTGAAAATTTTAGTCATAGCTGCTGTGCCATATAATATTTAAAGATCAGAAAGAAATCATGACAGGCCATCAGAAAAACCTTATCCATTTAAAAATAAATACATCACAGAATCACAGAACCATTAAGGTTGGAAGAGACCTACTAAGCTCCTCAAGTCCAACCATACCCATCACTAACACACAACTAAACCATGTCCCTAAGTAGAGCATCTAAATATTTCTTAAACCCCTCCAGGGATGGTGACTCCAGCACCTCCCTGGGCAGCCTATTCCAACATCATGAGCAGATCAATTTTATCTAAGTTATTTTAGCTCCTGTGGGGCAAATTGATTCATCTCAGAGGAACAATAGCCTCTAAACATAGATCTGCCATAGATTCTATGATTCTATTCCATGATGGGAGGAATCTGAGCAACCCTAAAGTTGTTCTAGCCTACATTTGGGCACAGAACAAGCCCCAGGATCTGGTAGCCACAAGCACTTCCACATGCACCTTCCCCACTTAGCTGAATCCAGTTTGATGTCACCCAAAATGCTTCTGCTGCATTCTTTTTTTCACTGTAACCAAGAATTTCCCGTTGCTTGCTTTCTGTGCTGCTGTGGACTACAGGTCTAGTTTGTTCATCTTCTGTGGTGCATGAGAATAAAAGCAACCCACTCTATTTAAAGTTGTAAAGCAACAATATATATTTGATGTTCTAGATACTCCTAGGATCAAAAGTCTCTCCAGAAGGACATTGATCTGGAAGAGCAGAACTGGTGTAATTCTATTTTTGGATAAAGAACAGATGTGGTAGCTGTTGTAAAGCCTCCTTAGCTTTACAAGTGGCACTGATGGAAACACAAACTCTTGTGCAGTGAACTGTGTTGCATAGAAATTGTCAGGGAGATTCCTGTATTTACAGGGAGCTGGACTAGTTGTTCTAATAGGTCTTTTCCATCTCAGATTTTTCTCACTGTGATTCATGCTAATTGTTAGTAGGAAATCACTTAGTGTCAGTAATAGCAGTGACACATTCATTTCTTTTTAGTCATTGCACAGATATTGTATTTGAGGTGAAAGAAAAGGTTTATTTCTCCTCTCCTTTCCCCAGAAGCATGTTTAGATTTCATGCATAAATAGTCTTTCTTCCCTTAATCTCATTCACATGACAGTAGGCATTTGCATAAAGCTTCTTCTTGGGGAAACCATTCAAACCTTTCTCTAGAAACAGTAGACATGTCACAGAATTATGTCCTGCTTTACAAGACAGCTTTTCTCTCTTTTTTTTCCACCCCTTCTCCTTCTTCTGATGCATTATTTGCATCATATGCTAATTTCATGGTTATTAAGAGCATCAGGCCTTGCCTCTCAGCTTCCCACATTTCCCCAGGCATACCCTAACATTCCTCCCTTTTCAGCTCTGCTCATCTCCCCCTGTCAGCAAGTAAAGAACAATTAATACATGCTGCAGATCAAAATGTTCACCCTAACCCACTCCTTATTTGTTGTGGCTAGAGCTCCAGTCTGCTTTCTGCTTTCTAGACAGCCAAGCTGGATCTATCCCAGCAAGAAGGTGAATGGTAACATGCCATAAAGCTACTCATTTCTACCATACCACCTGTGGTTGGCCAGAGACACAGTACTATAATTGAGCCTAAAAAAGAAGTTCTGGGTCAAATAAAGCTGAGATTCAGACCTGGGATTTTAAATCCTTCCAGTCTTTGCTGCTGAGGTAGTCACCAGTTGAAAGGGGATGAGGAGTAAAGTCAGGATAGCAATTGCCTTCTTGGCCCTTTCTGCCACCTTGAGCTAAAATCTTACCCCTAGTAGCTCCTCTACTCAGGAGAATCTGAGCCCTCTAGACCAGGAGCAAAGAACAGCTTCCATCTTCACTTTAAACACATCCAGTTCCCTAACCCAGAAGGAAGGTTTCAAACTCTGTCTCCTTCCAAATTGCCTGTGGAAAAGCTCCCATCTGAGGTGGAGCTCACACTCTAAAGCTTTGAGCTCTTATTCCAGCCACACTGGGATAAAGCTAAGCCTTGATTCTATCCCTGGCTTCCACTCTGGCCCCTTCCTACTTCTTGGATTCAGGAAAATATCATTCTGGACTCTGACAAAATGTAGTGCATGGGATAACTCATTTTTGTGGTTGTGTAACTGAAGAAAGAGAGATCCAGTCTACACAATCTTAGTTTTGCAAAAGCCTATGATTTATAATGTAACAGCAAACCTAGGTATGTTTTATGGCTTTTAATAAACAATAAAACTGCTCTGGACACTTATAAAACCAAATATCTTTTATCCCAGTCCTGAAATCAGAGTTTGAACAGAGCCAGTATCAATATTTTTCCTCTTGATGATGTATTGTATGCTTCAGAAAGCCAAAAATCTATACAAATTTCACTCAAATGTTACTTTTCCATGGAGTCACAATGTCTCATGTTGATACAATATTTAGCATCATAACTGAATGATGAAGTATCTCCTTAGGAGGCAGAAGCATACATAGATGTTATCCCAGTGTAAAGTCAAGAGTTAGAATGAGAACAGATTAACATCCATCCAACAGAGAGCCAGAGTTGTGTCAAGGGGTTTGGTGACACCAGAAGCTAAAAAAAACAAAAGCACAAGTGAATTAGCTTCTCCTATGGGAAGAGTTTGATTTTGCAGCTCAGCTGAAGAGGCTCAGTGCTAAACTGAACTAAAGCAGTGCCAAACAGAGCATCATCTCAAAGCAGGCACAGGGATGCAGGTAAGTGCCTTCCAGTGAAAGGAATGAATGAAGGCAAAATCAAATCATCTATACAGTAAAATGACAGCTAGTTTTACATCATTTCCTCCACGGAGGTAATTTGTTAAGAGTAATGCTTTTCAGAATGGGGCCCCAAATGTTCAAAATGCAGCCACACTCCTTACTTATCAAGCTTGTTTAATGTGCATGGAAACTAACAAAGGTGATGGTTAAAGAATATGTTTAAAATAACTCAATAATCAGCAAATGAATCCTTTAAAGAGACAAAAATGATTTCATGAGAGGCAAGCATTGTCCTTCTGCTACTCAGCACAACCTTTGCATTCCTCATTATTCCACCTTATAACAAAAAGGAGACAGTGTTATCTGTGTGGAGAACCAATTTATTTCTTAAAGCGAGGTAAATCAGAGAATTCATCCATTATGAACAAAGATTGACAATTGAGAATCACTTTGGTACACAATATACTGAAATCTCCTCAGCTGATGGAGGCAACAAGCCACATGAACACTTAGTTTTGGGGTTTGGACCTGGACAGCTATCTTTACCAAGGCAAACTGCAATGTTGTGTTCCTTGGACAGACCTAGCTCCCTGTCTGTAATCAAATTATTCTGCTCAACACAGACTCAAAGACACACACATTTTTAGAGGAGCAAGTGCTCACAACACTCAGAGTTAGGCCAGAGTTAGGACTCAGCTTTCTGAGGTGAGGAAGGAACAACTGCTTTGCTTTTTCTTGCCAAGCTCTGGAACAGCTAAAGAAATCCAACAGCTCTTTTTTTTTTTTTTAATGAGCCCCTTAGAGCTTGTAAAATGCTATTAGCTATTATCATAGTTAATATTGCTTGATGTGGAAATATAAACTTGGGAAAACAAGTCCTAAAACATTTGTGTAAATGTAACTCCTGACATTTATATTTATTAATTTGCTTTTGAGCAGTTCTCCATATTGCAGAAGGAGATTGATTACTCTGAATGTGCAAAATACCACCTTGTCACTAATATATTTTATTTGATTACAAAAGCAAGAGAAAAAGAGGCTTTCAGAGAATTCTTATACACAATTCAGTATGCAAGTTTGGCTGCTTTTTTTTTTTTTTCCCCTCCCCAACCTAACACACACTTGACAAGAAACAGATATGTTGAAAGACATCAATAAATGTACTGATTAAGAGTTTGAGACACTTACTTTAAAAATCTGGAGCAAAGGATGACTATTCTAATTACCTGAGACATGTGAAGTCAATTGTCCTTAATACTTTAAGAATGACAGATTACAAATGAATAGATATTAGGGCTTTCTGCTCTGTTGCTTGCTGAAGAATCTGTTGAAGGACAAGTACTTGGATATGTCACCTTGTGTCTGGGGAGGAGGGGGGGGGAATGTGAAGAAGAATGAAAGGATGATGATGGGAAAAGTGAGATTATCTCTGTGTTGCATTCTTTCCTAAATCCAAAGTGGGAATTGATTCTCCCAGAGAAAACAATGCTTTGTGGGCTTCAATTAGAAACACTTTAAAGGTAGATGCAGCTAAGCTTGGAGTGTTAGGCTGTCTTCACAGCTCTGAGTAGTGCTCAGAAACTGCACAGATCGTGTTTGCCAGACATATAAAATAGGGAATGAAATCTCTTCACTGCAGGAATGACATGGCCCTCTGAACAAGTGGTTTGCTGCTTTCAAAAGGCTCAAAACAACAGCAAAACCTTCCCATGACACCAATACAAATCCACAGCTAAATAAGGATTTGGTCTTTGTTCTAAGCAAGTCTGTGAGCAGCTTTGCCTTTAAACAGCAAAGGCACACCTGGGATCCTGCTCTGCTCCTCCAGAGGTCAGGAAGGGGATGGATTGAGGTTAGTGAGCTTGGCATTTCCTTTAAGGAATGATTTTTTTACATGCAACAGACTGGGAGAAGTACAGTGTGAGGCCAGAATTAGCACAGTCATGTAGTTTGCATCTCCTGCATACAATAAGCTGCTTCCAGCACATCAGCCTGTCAGGGAGTCCTTGCCATTACATTGCTACATGAGGCAAAGAAAACCCAGCAGAAGTCACACAGCAAGTGCTCTGCTCCATGAGGAATTCCCAGGGCAGCTCTCCCAAAAAGCTGGAGCTTCTGTCAGGGTAGATGGCAACAGCCTCCCCTGGCAGAAGGTCCCAAGGTGATGGGGCTGGCATGGACCTAAACATCACAAGCCCTCTGTGGCACACAGCAGCAGTGTGTGCTCTCCCTGTGACAGATGCTTGTGCTTTCTTGCCTTCCTGCCACTCATGCCACAAACCTCCTTGAAGCTGGTGACCTTGCTCTGGAGGTATTTATGACATGTTCACTCACCAGCATCTGAACACCTGGAAGAGAAAAGGCTCTGGATTCTATTACCAATCCTCTGAGTTGTGCTGTTCCACTAATTACTTTTCATTCTCAGACTAAAGCAACCTGGCCTCTTTCTCTGCTCATCTTTCTCTTCCCATGCAAAGTGCAGTGTAGAAAAGTTATTTACTCTCTTAGCCAGGTCACCAAGTGAGAAAATGAGACTATATTTGTCTTCAAAGCCACAAGAAAGAAAATGATTTAACAACAACAACAAAAATGCTTTAAGCATAAAATAATGTTTATTTATGTAAATAAATAAATATTGGCATCTCTTGTCCCTAATGCATTTAACATTCCATTTCCAGGGAATAATCCATGGGCAGTGTCTGAAGCCAAAATACAGCTCTGGAGAAGGAAGATTTCAACAAACAGATACAGAAATGCACCTAAACACATCATAACAGGTGAGGGACACAAGAAAAACCATTAAATCACTGATGGGCATTGTAAATTCAGCAGCAGATCTGTTAATATCATGGTTCTTCAGACACAAGGGATATTCAGCCTGCCTGGGTTTTAGCAACACAACCTCCCTTGTAGATACAAAATGCCAGTTAAATAGAGAGCTTGTTTTTCCCCTGGCTTTGCCAGCATTTAAGCCAAGAGGAGCTCTAACTGCTCCATCTGGGCTGCTATCTGGTACAAATATCCCCACTGCACACAAGGCTGAGGAGAGATGCTTCTGTGAGGTTTTTCTTTGCAGAGAGACCATTCCCTTTCTAGAGTGAGGGAAGGGGAAAAAACAGCAGACAAAAGGCACCCTTTAAAAGGCTCAAAACATAGACTCCTCATTGCTTCCCTTCTGATAGACTTTGATAAAATTGTGGGTAGCAGCAGAGCCCAAAATTCACATTACAAAGAAATAAGTATGTTTAATAACAAATACCTTTAAAAAGTACTCAAGAAACTAGGATTGAGTGTTGTTTGGTGATGTTCTCCTCAAAGAGGGAAAGGTGAAATGTAAAAGCAGCAGAACAGTTAGCAGCTGCCAGGTCCAGAGAATAAATTCAAAGCAGTCCTGTAAACCACTTATAAATGAGATGAAATGAGTAAAGAGGTAGAAATTGAACTAGAGAATTGTCTTCTCATCCTCCCACTTTACTCCCTACTTGAGAACAATCATAAAAATTCAAATTAATTTGGCACAACAGCCCATCCTCCTGTTAGACTCCTTAATGCATTTAATTTCTTCCAGTTATTCTGAAGAGCTTCATTAGGCAAACAATTATATGATTCATGCACATGTAGGACAGAAAATATTGAAGTGAACTATTACAGTTCTTGACTCTGCATTCTTCTGGTCAAAACCACAGGGAGACAAGACAAATTTACCTATATAACCACATAAACCTTTTCACTTTCCCCAAGGTATAACAACTAGGTTTAATCATAATTAAACCTTCACTTTCATAAAAGTATTTCCATATTCCTTCTGTCCAGGTGTGACAAACTCATCTGTATTTCAAGGACTTGGTGAAAACAAAAGAATTCTGACACTACTGAAAGACTTTAAGAGCATGCACAAAACAAAGTGATTTCCTCCGACAAAAAAAGCATCAGAATGTGGATTTTAGGGAAGAAAAACCCCAGCTTGAAGATGCTCCAAAGCACACCTGCTCCTGAGAAGGTTTGCTATAGAAGGAAGAAAACAAAAGGAAGAATATTGCCAAAAGAGAAGAAAATCCACCTAACTCAAGCCATTTTGTTGTGTGAGAAGTCCAGAGCCAGGTGGCTAGAATAAAAGATTGGTGTTTATCTGTTAGAGGATCAGTGCTGATTCATTCTCATTACACTGCAACAAGCTCACCTGGGAGGCTTTATAGATGCCTTGGGGGGAAAAGAGCTCAGCAGGGGTTAACTTCTTGTTGAGGGAGAAGAAAGGAGAGGTGAGATTTGGGGTTTAATTGGTTCAAGGGGAAATCCCCTCTCTTTTAGATAGATGGCTCAGAGAAAAAAAAACCCACAGGTAATAGCCATAATAATAATAATAATAATGTCTCAGGACAAGGGTTTTGCTAAGCACAATTCTCTAAGCATTTGCAGGTCAGCTTGGAGATGGGGGAAGGGAGTTCTCATTCTAAAAGCTTCCCCTGAGGTTCAGGAGGGAGCTAGGCTAGGAGATCTGTAGGAAGCTTTAGCTCGTGTGAAATCTGCGAGTTTATTGCTTGAATTAACTCTGAGCTGAGGAATAAAGTATACTTAATGCACTTTTAAAGCACTGTGGTTTACTTCCCCCCTCCCCCCTTTGTTGCTATAAAAGGATGCTTTCCAAGCTGATCTGTGCAGTATATTTGTCCCTCTGGGTTTTACCTTGATTTGCTTGGTTGACTCGAATATCTAGTCCCTGAAGTTATTCTTTCACTGTGAACCACTGTCATTTCTTTCTTCCTTTCCATTTAAAAGACTCCAGCTTGCAAGATTGTAGTTTTTCAGGGGCTGGAAACCTAAAATGTCAGTGTTTCACTCCAGTGTAGGAACTGGAAAGATAAAAGAAATTCGTTGAAGAAACTCAGAAGAGTTTAACCCATTTTGCAGGTGATGTGGAATAAACCACCAGGCTGCTCAGAACTCCAAAGGGAGAACAAACACAACCCCCAACTTTTGCATATGGCTGCAAGGCAGTTTATTTTAAACAAAAAGCCCTCTAAAGTGATTCCAAAAGGGCTTGCTTGTAGAGGCAAGGCTTTTCCACAGCAGCAAGCATGTTTAGGTGTGTTGCCCTCTGTGGGCTTAGCAGATCTTCTCCAAGCAGCCTCCTCACCCAAGGCCACCTCAGAGAGCAGAGTAGCAGGACACAGTGCCAGCTCTCATCTCTTTTACACCAGACAGAAAGACTTTTCCATGTCCACCCCACTCTGATAAAATACTAGAAAAATCATATTACTCCCTCTGGCCAATTCAAACAGGAAACACTTACTGCTAGCAAATAATAATGCTTTTTCTATTGGCAAGTAGAACTCTTTTTTTGGGGTGCATCTAGCTCCTTGTTAGTGTAGGCAGCTGCCTACTTTGCCTACCCTTAAAGCTGGCCCTGGCAAATGTTGTGTTGTAATTCCCACAGAGACTATGAAGTTTACAGAATAACAGGGCTGGCTTTAATGTGGCAAATGGAAAGGCCAGAAAAAGGCCAAAATTACTCTGACATTTAAAAAATCCAGCATCTTTTGCTTTACACTTTCATTTAGTGCTGGAGTTGAGAAACCTTAACAAAAAAAAAAATATAATAATAAAGCTTTCCAGTTTCCTGTTAAATCTATTTCATACTGTGTAATTAATTGTGCCCTTGCTCTTTCAATCCTCTCCAAGTGAAATTAATAACTTGTGGGAAGCTGTGACTTTTAGAGAGATGTGCAGTTGAAAAATGGTGAGGAAATACTGACTCAAGGAAGGGAGAGGAATATAATCAGCATTCTGTTTAGGGGAGAAATGAGGCTGCTTCTTCACTTTATCACCTCTGAATTCTCCAACCTTGGTATATCTTGGGAAAGGAGTAATTTGAGGAAGAAGATGACTGTGGATGTCCAGTATGGTGGCACATATCTTCTGGTTCCACAGCACTCAGGCACTTTCATCTGTGTTATGCTCTCTCAGCTGCACATGACTCAAAAAAATACCCAGTTTGCCTTTTCATCCCATTTAATATCCAACAGCAGTTGAAGGTGACCTTGTTTTTCCTTAGCCCATCTATTTGTTTCCCAGAGCAGGACAAGTATGTCCATTCTGTTGATTTTATTACACCATAACTCAGAGAGGAAACAGTACTGGGTTTTTTCTTACATCCAGTCCTGCAATGCCAGATCAAAACCAATGTGAAACCTGATGGTCACAAGGGTGATGACTCCCCAGAGATGGCTATGACCACTTTAATCACATCATAGAAAGACTGAACAGTATAATCCCAATTTCGCCTAGTGTCTGGCTCTCTATTTCCTAGTAAAGGAACAAGAAATTAAAGGCTCCTGAATTTCCTAGGGAATGTTATTGACAAGTCAATAAAATACTCCAAGAACCAAACATAAACCTTGCTTGAAGAAGTTAGGACATCTACCTAAGTGGTTTGGCTGTTATCTTCATAAGCCTGATGAGGAAAGACTGAGGGATCTGGGCCTGTTTAGCCTGGAAAAGAGGAGATTGAGGGGAGACCTCCTGGCTCTCTAGAACTCCCTGAAGGGAGGTTGTAGAGAGGCAGGGACTGCTCTGTTCTCCCTGGTGGAGAGTGATAGGACAAGGGGAAATGGATGGAAATTGCCCCAGGGGAGGTTCAGGCTAGACATGAGGAGGAATTTCTTTGCTGCAAGGGTTGTGAGCCATTGGAACAGGCTGCCCAGGGAGGTGCTTGAGTCCCCATCCCTGGAGGTGTTTAAGAGCCAGGGAGATGTTGCATTGGGAGGCATCATTTAGCAGGTTGCTAGGGCTAGGACAAAGGCTGCACTGATGAGCTTCAAGGGCTCTTCCAGCTGCAACTGTTCTAGGATTCTATGATTCTACCTAAGTTGTAGAAGTGGTGGAAGGTGGAAGCTGCTGTGTCTGCATTAGGGCAGGACAAGATATAGTTGGTTTTACCCCAGGACCACATAAGCAAGGACACAGAGTCCTACTAGCTTGCTCCAAGAAGTCCTGGAGAACTGCAACTAATGCTTTCCACCAAGAGGACTGGAATTCCAGGAGATGAACATGGAGACTTTCATCTCTTTGCAGGTGCTACTGGATGACCACATTGGTGGGTGATGATGTCTCATCTTGCTTCCTTGAGCTCTGCACCCAACAGAAGTGATTTTTCCTGGCATCTACCTGTGTGTTGAATCANGCTTTCTAGGGCCCTGCCAACCCCTGACAGACTGGGATACTATGATACTGTAACTCTCCTGCAAACTTCAAGTAGAAAACTGTCACTAATAACCAAACCAATCCTGTCAAAAGGTTTGGAGGGCAGGAAGAAGGAATAATTGCAATAGGAATAACAGAAAGGGGAAGAAAGGTTTGGTTGTTATCTCTTAAAGAGACATGGGAGGTGTTTGCCATGCCTGGTGCTTAAGCATCCTGCTGCCCACATGAGTTTACTACCCTGAGGTAGGTGCTGTGGGTCCATACAGAGGGCAAAATCAAAGCAATGAACATTTGCTGCTCAGCATCTAGAAATGAGAGTCCTAAAAGCCAACAGCTGGAGGAGGGAATTGCCCAACCTAAAAAGAGTAAGAAAAGCCAGTGTTTCTAACTTGTAGAGAGAACATGTTCCATCAGAGCAATTTCCCCTCTTTTCTTCATCTACAAATACACTAGACACCCTCACACTGTTTTGTATGTGTCTGTGGAGAACAGCAACCTGGATTTAAGCAAAGCTGTTCCCAAACTGCAGCTAAATGGAAATGCAGAAAGAAATGTTGATCTGCCTCCTCCATTTGTTGTTCTTTAAATGAGGCAGTGAGCCTGCTCTTAATGAGTGACTCCAGAGACAAAAGAACTGGGAGGGAGGAAAACAGAAAGCACTCAGCTTAGGTGGGAACTTCCCAGGAATTCAGGAACAAAATCCTTGCTTTTCAGTGAGGTGAAACTATTTTCTGAGTTTTTACCCCAAGACAGTGCAACTCAAGAGATTAAAAATCAAATCACTTTTGTAGTAGTAGGGAATCAAATCACTTGCTACAGCTCCTGGAGTAATTTATTCCTGAAACAAAATATATGAGGCAATTTATACACTACCCCAGCTTTTACCATTCCCTTTTCCCTTGCCTTTCAGAGTGATCTCTATCTTAATTCCCACCCTTCTTGTGTGGGAATAATCTGGGCCAGGATGTACTTGCTGCTTTGGACTAGGGACTGAACATTGCTGTTGTCTTGGCAATATTTCACTATCATTACAGAAAAACAATGGATTTATTGGATGTCTAATAATGATTGCTGGTGTTAAGAATACTACTACCACCTTTTTTTGGTCAGCTATTTTTATCTATTTATGTAATTCTATTCAAATCTTAACCTATGTTAACTAATAAAACTCAAATGCATACTGTGGTACAGCACTCCCAGCTTCATTTCTCTTGCTTGCTCTTTACCTTCTTGGTGGGACACAACCAAAGGATATAGTAAGGGCACAAAATACATTTCATAGGTGGGAACTTGATGCCACTGGGAGAAGAATTGTTTGCCACAGCTAGCTGTAGTAGAGGACAGCTGGAGCCCAACAGCTAGCACATTCATGGCAGTCCTCTATTTCAAACCTTTTCAGCAGCATTAGGACTGCATTAGTTTCTGACCTGGAGGACACTTAGTGGCTCAAATCTGCACACACAAGTTCTTTCCATTCCAGGAACACCATGTGAAGCACCTGCAGAAAGCTTTCCACACAGGAGTCACTTTATCCACTGCCTTGTTTTCTGCTGTGAGTCAGTTGAAAGGAAGCAAGCAGCTACCCACCTTGTTTCTCATGGAGAAGATATTCCAATGCAGGAACTCTCAATATTAATGTTTTTTTTAAAGGTGAAAAGATGAAAACCTCTTCCAGGAGACAAGTAGATCAGGCTAAAACCTGTTAACAACAAGGCTTTTTGCAGCCTTCCTTACAGTAGTCCCTCTCTCTTCTCCTTCCAGACTGTCTCAGACTATAGATAGAAAAGCATTGTTCTGAGGTTGGTTTCCACAGGACAATAGAAAGCAATGAAACAGAAATCCCTCTGGCACTAGTATATTACATTAGAATATTTTAGACCTGCAGGGAAAAATGATGGTTCACCAAAGAAGAAAAGGGTAAAGTTGTTTCAGAGGGATGTAATGTAATATTGACTTCAGAAGAATGTAATTGAGTCATAATCGATTAGACAATTTAAAAGCCTTTAATGAGTTAAAGATGTGAGTTCTTTGTGGTTGTATTATGGTTGGAAAATTGATTTCTTAGAGACAAGACAGCAAATGCTTAACCTGGGTTACTGTTCTCTGTTCCCCCCCATGAATGCTCTCAGCTGAGATTGAGTTTTGGAAGCAATTTTACTTTGGACTGTGTTGCTATTTAGGTATGAGCATCAAAGTTGTGCAGTCCTAAAGTTACAGGTGTGAGGATTAACTTCTTTCCTTCCTTATCTTCATAAACATCAGATTGAGATGGGTTGGTGACCAGTTTTTTACTACAGCTCTTTTATTGTGGCACTCTGGCAACAGTCTTAGAGGAAAAGTCTTGGGGTTTGAAAGTGTACTTTTGGGGATTTAGACACTTTCTTCCTCCTGTGGCATTATACAAGTGATTCAGTGGCATCTCAGAGCAGAAAAACTATCATCTGTGGCTTTGTAGGAGGTGTTTAGCTTATTTCCCTTTGCAAATCAAATTAAAGGAACAAACTGGGAAATGCCTCGTTTGAAGGATGAGTGGTTTGGTTTGATGGGTTTTGTTCCCAAGGATAGCAAATGGACAAAGTAGATAAAAACTGATATTAGCATTCCTATGTTTATTTCCTGTGACTATAGACATTATAGGCATTAACTTCTTTAATGTGAATCCTTTCTCTCTAACCCTCACAAAACACCCATAGTAAGCTTTATGCCGGTAATCAGAGCTAAACCATGCTGTATTTCATTTCATTCCTGCTGATAGCATTTATCAGCAAAATCTGGATTGAAATCCCCCCCCCCAAATATGCAATTTAAGCCTCATCATAACTGGACTGCTGAGGAGGAAAGTGAGGGGATTATCTGGAGCCTGGAAGCACAAATGTAAGAGTGTATTGTCAGCGTGGGCTATAGGCCTTTTGGCAAAGGGTAGTGTAAGCCTCAGCTGACAGGCCTCTTCACAGCTGACAGATGGAAATATGGACCTTAAATTCTTCATGACAGATAGCTGTGCTGACTGAAGAGGCCAGTGGGACAGTGGGGATGAGAGTGACATAGCCAGGCCCTATGTCTGCAGTGTGGAGCAGCCCCTTTGTAACTCACACACACTTCATTTCTCCTTAAGACTCTCCCATTTTGCTAAGCAAACTGGGGGTTTTTTGTTGTGGGTTTTTTTTTTTTCCTCCCTCTTTTTCTTTCAGATCAACATTTTTTTTCTTCAGCAGATGAATGCCTAGTCTTAAAAGATAGGGGGGGGAGATTAAATTTAATATGCAGCCATGAAAGATGTTTCCTGGATGCTTCTCCATCGGACCTTTCCACCCAATGTAACACGCTGCTATTGTAGGAAGCTTATTCACTGCTTTATGAACTGTGCTTAATCCTCAGTGATGGGAAGCTTTGTCAAAAGTTCTTCAAAAAATGTCTTTTGAAATGATTGCTCCTTTCTGTCAGCACCTCACCCCTCCAGCCCTGCCTGCTCACAAGCTCTCACGTCTAACCAGGATGCCCCTCAGTGCAGGATGGAGCTCCTGGTGTAAGATGGGAGCAAAGCTCAGCCTAGCCACAGCCTCTACATGTGGTTTTGGGGTAGTAGGGAAAGCAGAACTTCCCCACTGCAGGAAGAAGCTGACAGGAGTCATGCCATTCTTCACTTGCTGCCACTCCAGCACCAGTTCTTGCAGTCCCTGCCCATGGGGAGCTCAATTTTCTGTGGCCTGCTGAGGATCCAGCCACCCTCCATGGCCAGGCATCTCCTGCACCCTCTACTACCTGGTCTGGCAGCAGCAGCTTCCAAGCCATTCTGTCTTAGACATGGCTAGCATGGCCACAAGGTGATCTGACAGGAAAGCTCCTGGCTTGATGTCCTGCAGGGTATCACACTAGGTGATGGCAAAGCCTTCAAGTCTATGAGAGAGAGAGGAAAACACCCAGGCAGCTTTTGTTTGTTTGTTTGCTTCTCCTTTGCACAGGGAAGGGCCCTGCTGTGGACCTGCTATATTCTCCCTTGTGCTTTCAGCTTCATTACTGTGCTATAAAAAGGGGAGATAGGAGCCAAGAAAAAGAACACACAGTATGGTCTCAGAGTCATTACCCCTGAAGTCAATGGACTGCAGGATGCAACCCTTAATATTTGTCTACTTGTATACAATTTGTAATTATCAATACAAAAAAAAAACCATACAGCAAACTCTAAGGTAATATGTTAATTCTTATCAGATGTACTGTACCTATCCTTATATGCTAGAAGCCTGGCAGGACTGCAATGTCACAACAGACATTTACAGAAGTACCTGGGGAAATGGAACAAAAAGTGTTAGTGGAAAATGGTCTTTCAGCTAAATTACCTAATATATTTGCTAATGGTATCTGATTTAAAAGCCATAAAAATACTAAGTTAAAAGCACATTAGAAGATGTGGTATATTTATAAGTGTTTGTCACCTTGGCAACAAAAGCGAAATTCCAAATCTAACACTAGCTTTGATGGGCCAAGACCTTTGAAAATTGATAAATACCTGCTCTTTATAGCAATGATCTGCTTTCAGGGAAGAAATACCATGCTGCAAAAAGGAAGTTCTTCATTGCATAACAGGATTCCTGTTAGCTTTCAGCTATGGTTTTGCCCTGCTTGTCCCCTGTAGTATAAATTTTTACAACTTAGCGATGAAAAAATAAGTTTTCAACTCTGCTAAAGGACTGATGTCTCTTGTATTCTTTTTTGTAGCTTCAAGCCTTAATTTCCTCAGTTTGTTAGTACCTCACTGGCCTTGGTCAGTTTGCAGAGCTGTAGCTGTGATGGGGATTCTGCTTTTCCTGCCTATGAATAGTTGTGCCACAAGCACTAAACTAAACCTGCCTGCCAAATGGAGTACCAGTTTCAGCTCTGTTTTCCTACACAACCTGTAGTCCCACAAAAGTGCACTTTAAGACTAAAAGAAAAGCTATTTACTGACTTGTAACAGAAATTCTTCCAGTATACTACCTCTGCATACAGCTGGGTATAGACTCTCATTATGTTAATCCTTGTAGCTCCAGTGGTTTGATCATGGGTGGAGAACATAGGGACATACCTACACAAAGAAACAAAAGCAACCAAAGAGATATTGATGCTCAGAAACATGTTTTGTATGTTGAGCTTGTGAGAGGAAAGCACCTAGGTTTTATTTAAGGCACAGTAAAGCACAGCTGAATTGTCCAGGATCTCAGGAGACAGAAAACAGAAAAATCTGTATTTATTTCTCATTCAAATTACTTATTGAGAGGAAATGTGTAAATATCAATGAAAATTTGGAGGAATTTGCTTTGGAAGAATGAACTTGTGATTGCAGGATTGTTTAGGGCATCTCAATATCAGTGCAGAATTCTCCTGTCCTGAGTCCAAACATTTAGAGGAAATTTAAAGATACACTTTTCTATTCTGATCTAGATTTCCTAGTGGAAGTGGTGGTGTCTAACTGATTTTCATCATGAGCATATCTTGCTTTTGTTTAAATCAATAAGGACCAAGAGTGTCAATCAGATTGGACCTCCAACCTTGCACAGTGTTTCAGTGCCTTGAAGACCAAGCCCTCTGCTCTATCATAGAATCCTAGAATGGTTTGGGTTGGAAGGGACCTCTGGAGCTCATCTAGTGCAACCCCCCTGCAGTGGCCAGGGACATCCCCAACTAGAGCAGCTTGCCCAGAGCCCTGGCAAGCCTCACCTGCAATGCCTCCAGGGATGGGAACTCAACCACCTCCCTGGGCAACCTGGGCCAGTGTTCCACCACCCTCGTGGGGAGCAACTTCTTTCTAATGTCCAGTTTAAATCTACTCTTCTCCAATTTCAAACCATTGCCCCTTGTCCTTTCACTGCAGGCCTTTGCAAACAGGCCCTCTGCAGCCTGCTTGGAAGTTCCCTTTAGGTCCTGGAAGGTCACTAGTAGTTCCCCTGAAGCCTTCTCTTCTCCAGGCTGAACAATCCCAGCTCCCTCAGCCTGTCCTCAGAGCAGAGGTGTTCCAGCCCCTGAGCATTCTCGTGGCCTCCTCTGCACCTGCTCCATCAGCTCCATGTCCTTTCTGTGTTGAGGGCTCCAGAACTGGACCCAGTATTGCAGAGGAGGTGTGAGCAGAGCAGAGTGCAGTGGCAGAATCACCTCTCTGGCTCTGCTGGCCACGCTTCTCTTGCTGCAGCCCAGGATGCCATTGTGCTTCTGGGCTGCCAGCGTGCACTGTTTGCTCATGGCCAGCTTCTCAGCCACCAGCACCCCAAGTTCTTTTCTGCAGGGCTGCTGTCTATCCTCTCTATCCATCCCTATGTATCCATCCAGACATGCCCCAGCATCTCCTGAGTGAACATCTCCAGTGAACCATGGAGCTGACCCTTATATTAGTGAAATTGCTTTCTAGCAGAACACATGCAATTTATCTGGAGCTGATAAAGCATCTATTAAGATACTGGTTAATAGATGTGGTTGGAGCTATTTTTCAAGTATTGATAATAGGGTGGAAAAGGGGCTTCAATTAACTGAGGTGGCAAGAATCATATGGATAGACATGTGCTCTTACCCTCAAGTGCACAATTTTCACTGATTGATAAACCCTAACACACCACTTGAAACTATATTCTAGTTACATCACTTCACCATTAAACTCTTCATTTACCTCCAAATGAATAGATTAACATTAAGTAAACTCCTCTGGAAAACTGTCCAATTCACTGAAGCTTTAATATAAATTTCTAACAGCCAGAAAGGAAAATTGCAATGTATCATTTGAAAATTGTTATTTAAAATGCACAATTTAAGTGAATTCAACTTATTCCTATGCAATAAGTGCTTGAGATGTGCTTGGTAAATAAGTTTATGCAGAGCTGCAAAGGATCATCTGCAGCATGTGTATAATAGAGTAGATATGTACATGACATACAAAACTAGCAGTGGGAATATAAAAGTGATTCTATTTGATTAGGAAGATGACCAGCCACGTGGCTTTAACAAATCTGTGATCATAATGTTTGTTTGTTGTTAGGTATGCCTCAAATAAATTGGATTTTCTGTTTTTCTAAACCAAATAATGTAGTTTATATGATTCTGTCAATCAAATTAGTATTTTATATGCTGAAGAAAAATGGCTGTGTTACAGGGACATTTCTGAAAGTCATTGAAAAATGCAGAGAAGGTGGAATCAGCTCCAGAAAAGGTGTAAAAACAGCGCTGTTAAAGGATTGTCAGTATTTTAGGCCCAATTTTGAGGAAGCTGGAGTTGTTCTGTGAGCTGAAACTCACCTCAAAGGATTTGGAATTCAGGTTTGGCTGCATGCAGAACTAAAAAGGCCAATTGCTATTTGCTTTGTGCTTTTAACAGAAGATGGTTTTCCATGATACCCAAAATGCAGATGTCAGGAGTCCTTGGGGAATATTTGGAGATGCTTAAGGTCATTCATAGTTAATTCATTAATGATTCTGTGATTAATAGTATGACAAAATATGGTGTTTCCAAATTTTCTTGTAGGAATTCAGAATGCCTGACAGGATGGATGAGATCTGTTGCTCTCTCTCTCTCTCTCACACAGAATCATTAAGGTTGAAAGAGATCTCTAAGCTCATCAAGTCCAATCATATCTATCACTTCCATGCCACTAACCCATGGCTCTAAGTAGAGCATCTCAATGTTTCTTCAACCCCTCCAGGGATGGTGACTCCAGCAGCTCCCTGGGCAGCCTGGGCCAAGATTTAACAATCCTTTTTTTCATCATTATAAAGAGCATATCCATTTTTTTTCAATTCTCTGTTTAGCCTTGGGTTTAAACTCATTGAAAATCAAGAGCTAAGCTTTTGGATGTATCCAGTTACACTCTGCCACCAAACCACACGTGTGATAACTGGTTGGGAAATCAAATGCTAAATTTAGTGATCTTTATGGGAACTGAGGAGCCAGTCCTTCAGCTGCAGCTCTCAGATCTACATCTGGGTGTTTAGGTTTCTTTTTTCCTTGTGGCTTACACACAGCCTGCAGAAAACCCTGAGTGTCCCATTCCAAGCCTTTTTGTTTTGGTTTGGTTATACTTCAGACTGCAGCCACCTCAAACCACTTCTGAGGGAAGACACAATGGCAAACATGGACTTTTGCCTGCAAGATGACAAGGCAATGAGAGACAAAGAGCAGAAAGCTTCTTTTATTATTTTATTTATTATTTTTGGAGGTGCTGCCTTTTTGTATGGCCTATAAATCATTTGCCATTCATGTGCAAGAGCTTTTGTGGAGATGGTGCCATAGCCAAGCAGAATGAGGCAATGGAGAGGATCTAAAAGCCCCAGTGTTGCAGAAACTTAGTTTTTTGAATAATTAATACTGCCTTAACTTCAAATATATGATCAGTATCCTGTAAAAAAAGGAAATTGTTCTACTGACTAAAGTTATGCATCTTACTAGTGAGCCCAAAACTGTTGCCTTGAAACATAGATACCTGTCCTGAATGGTTTTAATGAAACTTGTGCTGCTACATGGGATAAAAAAAAAAAAAGACTTTGTAGGTTTGCAAGAGCTTGAAAACAAGGTGATAAAACAGCCTTTCAGACCTCAAAGATCTGATCTGCAGAAGTGCTTAGCACTGGCATCTCTGGGTGTTGAGGATCTTTCCAAATCAGGCCCAGAGCCTGAATAAGAACGTCACCACAAGACATTTTCCTGCTATTTGTAGATTTTCTTTACAATGCCTCCAGCTTTTGATTGTGCTCAAACCTTAAAAGCAAATCAAGGAAAAGACTCCCCTATTGTGTATTACAAAAGATACAGCCAGAAACAGTACAACTGAGAGAGCTGTTTCCTAATGCACTCCTTCACATGACAATCAGTTGAGATCTTTTACTTGCTTTCTCAGCCAACCTTCTTCACAATGTACTCAAATCCAACTTTTTTTTGCTCTAAGATACTGCTGTAGGTGATCCTACCTACTTCTAATTTACTTTGTACCTTAGAATAATGATTAGCACCACTGTACTACCATGAGCCTGCTTAATTTTATGGTTTGCCTGTTGTTTAATAAGTACTGTGCACATAAATAAATGAATTTATGTATAGTTATACAGTGTAGGCAAAAGGATTTTATATATATACTCTGTAATACCATTGGCCTTGCAGATCATTTGACTTTGGCTCACCATTTACCCTGATGCTGCTTTTATAAGCATTCCAGCTGTCACTGGTGCTGTCAGATTTGCTGTGGGGCTCAGAATTAGAGTTACAAAAGATTTATGTGCTTTGAGAAGCAGAACAGGAAGAGAGAGAGTCTGTTTTCTAGGGTTTTCTTTAAAATACCATGCAGAATAAACTGCTGTCTAACAGAAACAAAAATGACTATCAGTTTTGCATCCTGTTGTACATACAACAACCCAGAGTCTGCTCTGGGCTGCTGCAACTCATGTGGAAGGATTGGATGAGCTGGATTCAGACTTGACCCAATATCTCTGGGCAACCTGATCTAGTTAGGGATGTCCCTGCCCACTGCAGGGGGGTTGCACTAGATGACCTCCAGAGGTCCCTTCCAACCCTAACCATTCTATGATTCTATGATCTCCTTGTGGTTCTGCTTTGACACACTGCACCAGCTTCACTTGGTGATCTAAGATAGAGCACAGACTTTGGTTAAGCCTCATGTGCTATTGCTTTGCCCCATCAAGTAGAGCCTGGCTCTATCCTCTTGACACTTCTATCTATTGATAAGGTTCCCTTTCAACCTCCTCTTCTCCAGGCTAACCAAGTCCAGCTCCCTCAGCCTTTCACCATAAGGGAGATGCTCCAGTGCCTTGTCATCTTTATAGCTCTCAGTTGGACTCACTCCAGGAGCTCCATGTCTCTCTTGTCATGAGGAGCCCAGAACTGAACAAACTTCTCCAGGTGGAGCATCACCAGGGCTGAGCAGAGAGGCAGGATCACCTCCTTTAACCTTTGTTTAGGCAAATAAATGGTACCCTGACAGTCTTGATATTCACTTGGAGATGCATGTTGTGGTGGAGGGTACCTAGTAACTAATCACATTGTGATTTAGGTGCTCAAAACATCAATACAGTTTGCACACAGGCTGGACAATAAACACTCTGCTGACTATATGACAATCCCAGGATTGCTTGGCTTTGTTCTAGATGCATCTGCTACACTTCCAAGATGTAGAGTTAGGAGGCCAGAGATTGACTGGCCAGAAAATGAAAGGGGAACAATCTATAGGAAGCTTCCTACACTCTGTATGGAGGAAGAGTCAAAGGGAAATCATAGTGAAAATTTGTTGTGCTGGACTGAGAGGAGAAGAAAGATGATATCAGGAATGGTAAACAAAGAGAGGAAATAGCCTGCTGGTGGTGTTAGCTCTTGATTAGGAGCCCATCAAGTTTTGGCTAGAGGGCTAAACCCAAGGAGACATTTTGTCAGCCCAAATGTGGAGAGAAAACAGAAAGACAATAGAACAATTAGAAAGAGGAAGAGAGCAGAAGGGAGCAAACACATTGCCCCCATTACAATGACACACAGCTAGAGCTTTGTAGCAATGCTGCCCAGCTGCCTTTAGACTAACTGAAAATGAGAAAATAAATCAAACTTGCTTTTGACTGTCAAGGGGAAAGAGAGAGCTGTTTCTTTTTCAGCCACTGGTAACCTGATAGCTTGCCACAGTGTATTTCACATAAGGAAGTCAGTAAAGCAGCATCTAAGTGTTCCTTGTGATTAATATTCCTTATGATCTCCAGCCACCTAATAGCATCCTGACCTCAGTGAGGGTCAACTGTGAGCAGGGATGGGCTGTGGGAGCAGGGTGGGCTACCAGGAGGTGCTGGGGAATGATGGAGCAGCTGGAGAGAAAAAGAGGACCTCTGCAGACATGAATAAATAAATAGTGACAAACCAAAGGCACTGACCTCAGGAATCATGCCACAGATCCAGAGCTGCACAGAGCTATTGAAAGAAGTGGGGAAATCCATTTCTAACCCTCGTAGGACATGCTTTTTTCTTCCATTTAATGCCCCAAACTACAGCATGAAATGCAGTGCTAGGCTGAGGCACAGAACAACACCTCTGAAGGCACTGCCAGGATGCATGAACCAGTGCCTGGACTGGCTCTAGAATGCAGGATAGATGTTCTGCACTGCATGGTTAATTCTTGCATTGCTAACAATACTAATGAACTTTCCTGTGTTTTTTTCTTCAGGAAGTAGGTGCTTTCCTGAATATCTAACTATAAGACAGTCCCTCTCCCATCCAGATAAACTGTGTGGGCACCTCTAGTCTGAGTCAGAGGTGTCCCAGTTGGTTGTGCACTAGGTATAGTTCCTGTGCACATGGATTTCACATTATGTTGATGAGATTAGCTGGATCATAACCACACAATGTCAATTTTCTTTGCAGCACAGGGTTTCTCTCTGTTGGCACTTTTTGGTAGCTCGAGACCATGCAGGCTTCCAAACCAACACTTTATTTACCCATGTTGTCTAAAATCCTTACCATGGCTCTGATATGTTTTTTTTTTCAACAGGACACCTTTAACTGCTCGTAAGCAAATTCATTTCCAATCTGTTCTATTTCCTCTTCTTAATCTTTTCCTCACAATAAGCTCTCAGCCATTAAAGCATCCAACTGGAAGAAAATGGGCCCAGGCATCAAAATGACTAATAGTCCCCCTAAAAAAATATCTGGAAAGTTCAGCTAGTGTACTCCACACACTTTGGTTTCACCTTGAAGGAAAAAAAAGAAAAGCCAAGCTCTAATTCACAACAAAATGCTCTATTTCCATTTTTCATTTATGCAAAATACACCCTGAATAAATAAATCTACATAATCTCACCTCCCTGCTAGACAACTTGCAGTAACATTTGCCACCAGAAAGACAGGCTTTTCTGTTACTAATGCATAAAACATGCTGAAGAAAAAAGAAAGGGAAAAATTAAAACAAATCATATTGAGTAAATAGCTGCTGTGCAACTCTGGAAAGAATAAGAGAGGGACTGATGAGTTGCTTAGGGTTGTCTTGTTCAACTATTTCAAACATGTTACCAGTTAATGGTACATTGAAGTTAAGGTTTTAATAGAGATGATCATATCCCAAACTACTGAAATCTATAGGAATTTTCCCCTTTCATTTCTATGGCATAGATGTGTAGACATGTCTGCTGAAGCACCCAGTAGTGTCAGGATATTGATTCTGGAAAAGCAGTTTATTCAGTGTGTAGCTGATATCCTCTGCAGGGGCTGCAGCTCTCAGAAAACAGATCTTTTTTGCTGTTTTGGAATGTAGGAAGTGCCTTCTCTAATTTGATCAAAACTGTTCCTTGCTCTGTGTGTCCTCTGTCCATGTGAGATGCAGGCTTGGTGACTGTAAAGATGGTCTTGGGACTGCAACAAGGTAAAGGAGAAAGCAGGATAGAAGGATAAGGATAGAACAGGATAAAAGGATAAGGATAGAACAAAAATCAATGTCTGTAAGTTCTGATCAGGTATCAGTGGCCTGTTCCCACTCTGCATAGGGTAGATGCTGAAAGGCAACTCTTGTTCTTGATGGTCCATCCAGAAACAAACTCCAATGATATTTGGAGCTTGGACACTCTCCTGAAACCTTTCACACTGGAAAATCTGTTCTGAACAGCTGAATCCTGATCCTCTTTTCCCTAAAGAATTAAGACTAGACCAAAAGTCCTGAGTATTATAAAGTGCATCACCATGCTTTTAGATGCTGTGATGCTTTGTGGAATTCAAAGCTGCCTTTTCTCAGTGGAGAAACCTAAGCCCCTTATATGCTTCCTGAGGGCAGTAAGATATGGGATAGACAAAGCCTATAGACCGAGTAGGAAGGTACCTAAGAATACCTAAGAAATATGATTTAGGACCATGCTTCTGCTAAGAAATCATAGTTGTAAGACTGGCAGTAAAAACAGCTACCTGCAGGAGGATAACTTCTTTCTACTTTGTTTACTCTCTAGTCTGATGGTAGAGAGCATACACATGGGATATATTATGTCACCCACATCAATGAGCTGCCAGGAGAATTTCTCTTTGGCAGGCTATTTGGTGTTTGCAGGCTGAGTTATTTACCTGCCAAATCTGCTCCACCAAGAGTGAAAATACCTGAATATACTTTAGAAGAGAGAAAAAGACTAACCCTTCCCCAAATAACCAGCAAGCAGCTTGGTGGCTGTGGCACTGAGCTTTGATATCAGGTCACATCCAACTTGGATGCAGTGGAGATTTGACAGCAGGCACCTCTTCCTGCAAGGTCTAGCAGGCTGGCTTGGACAATGCATCACTGGTAAGGTTCTTCAGGCAAAGTAGGATGGATATACTTTGTTGAGAGATGTGATCCTGCTCTATCCAAAAGGATATCTGCCCACAGGATATGAGTCTAGAGCACAAGTCTTATGAGGAGTGGCTAAGGGATCTGGAGTTTTTTAGTCTGGAGAAGAGGAGGTTCAGGGGAGACTTTCTTGCTCTCTACAACTACCTGAAAGGAGGTTGTAGCAAGGTGGGGGTTGGTCTCTCCTCCCAGGTGACTTGTGATAGGACAAGAGGAAATTGTCTCAAGTTGGACTAGAGGAGGTTCAGATTGGATATTAGGAAGAATGTCTTCACTGCAAGAGTAGTTAGGTACTGGCCCAGGCTGCCCAGGGCAGTAGTGGAGTCACCATCCCTGGAGGGGTTAAAAAAATGTGTAGATGGGATGTTTAGTGACCTGGTTTAGTGGCATGGGAATGCTGGGTTGATAGTTGGACTTGATGATCTTAGAGGTCTTTTCCAATCTGAACAATTCTCTGATTCTACAACTCTGTGATTCTATCTATTACTCCAAAATGCATGGCTTGCTAAAACCCCAGCCAAGGTATAACTAGATTCCACATACTGATTTATTAAACCAGAGTTATCGTAATTTTTACAATCACCAGTGTCAGTCAGTCCTTCCATCCCATAAAACCAAAATGTGACCACTCCATTAGACCTTTCATGTGGCAGAAGAGCTCATTTCCCACCTTGCCTTAACCATGGCTGCATGCCAAAACATGCTTATTCTGGGTGGAAACTGAACTATATATGAATTCCCACACCAGTTTTTTGTTCACTGTTTCCCTGACTGTAAATCTAGGACACAGTGTAACCCAGCTGTGCAAGTCATTGTCTGGTGAATCAGCTTCTCACAGAGCAAGGGGGGGAAAAACCCTCCAACCCCTGCAACAAACCAGCAGTACTGCTATAAGGTGATCACCTAGAGAGAAGCCATCAGAGCCACCACATGCACAAACTTGTCCAGGCTAGTAAGTGTTGAACTTTGCCTTTGTTTAAAGCAGCAACAGAAACTAGAATTAAGTGAAATGAGTACACTTTGGAACATTTAGAAAACAAGGCATTTCTATTTTTCATGTGACATCCTCTTATTGAATACTTTAAGTCATAATCTCCCTTTCGAGCTGTTTCTTGTTTTCTCTGAGGTGATGGACAAGGAAAAGATAGATGTAGGTTTTTAAACAACGTGTTAAAATGACAGGAAAAATAAAGCCACAACACCACAGGTTACAGATTAGAAGGACAGAAGGCTGATACTTGATAGGTTTTGACTGAATCTAAATCAACAAAGAGACGAGATGTGTTCAGTAGCGGCAGTGGCTTGTGTAATACGCTCTAATGTTGCAGTGCTCTGCTCTATCCAACCCACGGCACTGAAAACACATTTGACACGTTCCACAGAGTATCTTCTCACAGCCTGGCTCCACGCGGCTCGTCAGCCAGCTGCATGGAGCTCATTCCGGAGAGGTAAATCTCCCTGTCACCGGACTCGCGGCTTTGGCACCCGCAGGGACCGTCCTGGAGGCTGAGAGCACGGGCAGCGGGCAAATACCCCGGTTAATGGCATCTTCTCTTCCTAGACCTCTGCTACCCGCTCGCATGGGTTAAAGGGAGCCGCGGCTCGGCTGCAGCCACGGCTGCCCCGCAGCGCCGGAGGCGGCAGCAGGGCTCTGGGGTAACACTGGTGGCTGGCGCCAGGGAGGGCACCCCGGGGGGAGCCCAGCGAAGGGCGGGATAGAAGATCGGGGCTGCCCGTGCTCGCCCGGGCTGGACCAGACCGGGTCGGGCCGGCAGGGACGAAGGCTGTAAGTGAGCACCACGAGTCGGTATGGGGCGGGGCAGAGCGGCGCGAGGCGGGTCCCGGGAGTCGGCTGCCTGTAGGGCGCAGGCGCGGTGGTGGCCGCCGCCGGTATCCCATCAATCTCCGCGGGCGGCGGGACGCGGTGCTGGGGCTGCAGGCCGAGCATGTCGGAAAAGAAGCAGCCAGTGGACCTGGGGCTCCTGGAGGAGGACGATGAGTTTGAGGAGTTCCCAGCGGAAGGTGCCGGGTGGGGTGGGGACGGGAAGAGAGGCGGAGGGGAGGTGGTGATTGCGGGTCCGCCGGTAGGCCGCAACCCGGGCCTGGGCCCGGTGGGCCGGGGCGGGGAAGGAGTGCGCGGCCTCGGGCGGGCGGCAGCAGGCGGGAGGGTCGGGGCGCGGTTTGTCAACGGGTCCCTGCCCACGGAGCAGCCATTAGGCTCTGCACGGCATTATGAGAAGTCTGCTATGCAGAAGGAGCTTTTGCGGTGCCCCGCGGGTTGCTACCCCATCCCCTCCCGCCCCGGGCAGAGGTGGGAGGCTACAGCCCCGTTAGAGTTGGGGTCAAGCGCGGAAGTGGTGCCAGTGGCTAGCGAGGCTGGTTTCATGGTGCTGGGCACATCATACTGAAGTGCTGTGTCATCGTGTGAGAGAGCTGGGAACAAGGGCAGGAGAAACTTGCATCTCTGCTCTCGAGGTGAGTGAGGATCGCTAGAGAGGAAGGAGGAGAGCTGGAAACTGAGCGTGAGGTGGAAAAAAGTGTGAAAAGGAAATAATGTGCTCAGAACTTGCTCTGAACCTCTTTGCCTTCTGAAGCACAAACGTTTATGTATTTGTTTGCTTTGCGTAGGTAGAAATATATTGACTGAGATTAAAGCTGGACTGCAGTAAAGCAGTGCATTGCCTTTTTACAGATATAATCTTACAGAGATCCCTATTAGGACATGAGCGTTTTCTCTATGGCCTTAATTCTGGAATTATCTCAAGATGTGGATAACAAGAAATTATATAAAACATGATGGATGAAATGTCAGAGTTTTTTTCTCTGTAATGTCTTCATTATATGTCTTTTTTTGTGGCCTCACAAGCCGTAATTCAAACTTTCATTAAGGGCTAAAAACACTGACTTCTAAGGAGTTTCTTTTATGCAGACTCAATTTTTCTTCGAATAATTTGTCAATTTAAATATGGGGAGCAGATGTGTCCTATTTATATAGGACACTTTATTTGAAGTATAACATAAGTAAGGCATGATAGATTCAAGTGTATGTCAATTGATCACTTAGAAACTTTCTGTACAGTGCTTTCCAGAATGTGAAATGTAGTGTGCAAAATGATAGGGTTTTAGGGGTTTTATCCTATACTCTAAAAACTGTTATTTTCCTTTCCCAAGTGCAAAATGGAGTGATTAGAGATCAGTATATTAAAAGACTGATTTTGTCATTTTGGTATGTATTGGTAATATTTAATGGTAGCAGGCTCTCAGATGTGCTTAATACTTTCCATCCCAGACAATTCTGTATTATTTAGTCACAGGCATATAATGTAGCTGGGAATAACAACTTTAGTATGCAATTCTGGGCCATAGGGTCAACACAGATACTGCAGAATCCTGTAAGCTATAGTGATGAGAATGTAATTTAGGCTTTACTTTCCCTCTTTGCCTCAGTGTGGGAGATGACATGGACCTTTTTGACCCTTCCTTGCTTAGTGTGATTTAGAGCATCTTTTCACAGGCTCCCCAGCTGACCTTTTATGGTTGAAGCTGCTGTTTGTTGTGGTGGATACTAGTTACTGTGACTTTTCTCACACTGGTAGATCTGCCTGAGCTACTTGTACATTAGTAGAGAGAAAAGCTTGACTTTGTGTTCTTTTTAAACTTTTTTGAGCTTTGTTTTTTTTGTATCTTTGAAGTCCAGGTAAATTATGTAAGTGATAAAACTTTTATTTTGACAAATATACCATTGCATGTAAATAGGCAAAGCTTAATGCAAATAGTACTAGAATAAAATCCTTCTATCTGAGCAACTAGCACTACAACTAAGTTAAAACAGTGTGTGGGGGTTTTTTTATACTGGTTGGTTTTTTTTCTTCACCTTTTCTTTCCACTTCCTCCTTTTTCTCTCTTCAGGGCCAGCAGGATTTCTCTGCTGCTTCATCTTTTCCCACTGTATAACTTATTTGACTAGGGAAGTTTAATTGTAGTGCCTTCTACATTTAATGAGTTACAAAATGGATTTTCTTGCCCTGGTTAATCTCAAATATTAGTTTCATTGCTTGTTAGTGTTAGAAAAAAGGAGAAGAAAATGCAAGGACCAATCTTCATTCTTATACATGTAGTTGCTCACAGCTTTTACCCTACTAGCTTTATTTTCATACTTCATCATAATGTTACTTTGGGCCTTGGTCCTTAAAGCTTTCTCTAGAAGAGCAACAGATGCCTTATGGAATTTTAAGGGGAAGAAAAGTGTTATCTCTTTAAATATACTAACAGACTTTGAGAAATACAAGGTCACTAGTGTCAAAATTGGGGTGCTGCTTCTTTTGGGTACATTAGAATAACTTGCTGTCTGTCAGTAGAAGTGAGCTGAGAAGCTCTGTTCCCCAGTGAAGTGAACTGACTTGTATTTACACAGCAATTCTGGATCTTCCTGATTTTCCTTTCAGTTTTGTTTTTTTTCTCAACTAGTTAGATTATTTTATTTTTAGTGATGAAGCATTAAAGTGATGGTCAGTAATTTAAGGGAGATGGGAATTAGGTTAGCAAATGTACCTTTAGTGGCTTGTCTCTGTAAGGAAACAGCTTCTGCTGTTGTGAGTACCCAGAAGTAGTTGGTTCTGGGTCACAACTGCTGCTTGCAGATGCCTCTCTCAATTTGCCTTTGCTTCTGCAACACAGATCCATTTTTGGCATTTATCCATAGACTTTCTGCATCTGATCTGAGTGACCTGAGGATCTGTGTGTCTGTGTTTTGGTCTGCATTTGAGATATATTTAGTTTTTTAATTAGAAAAAAAAATTTATCTAGAACCCTGAAATTGTTTCCCTTTTGTTGAGCTTTTAGGAGTCAAATATTCAATATTGCTTTCTTTTTACTGTGGTGCTTCAGCTTGTCTGTATGCAAAATGTCCCTTATGACTGTGTAATTCTGCAAGCCATGATGTGAAATGTGTAGTGATTTTTACCAAGTTGCAGTTTTGTGATAAATTAAAACAATATGAGGTGTTTCTTTACATCTTTTTATGCTTTTTGGTCTCAAACACTTAAATATGATCCAGACTTTCCTGTTTAAAAGAGAAACTTCTTGCCAGCAACAGTCTACCTTGCCCAGAGGCTTAGCTAATCTGTCAGTAAGACAAGGTAGCAAAGCAGTGCAGCATGCAGTACTTAGACCTCTTTTCTTGCCTTTAGATTGGACTGGTTTAGATGAAGATGAAGATGCACATGTCTGGGAAGACAATTGGGATGATGACAATGTAGAAGATGATTTCTCCAATCAGCTAAGGTGATTTTGTTGTTAACTTGCTCCTCCAGAAGATGGGTGATATGTTTAAAATGGCATTGTTTGTTTAATAACAAAACAGAAATAAGTGAAAGCTCTGTTTTGTGCTTTTCTTTCTAAAGCCTTTCAGAACCAGACTTAAGAGATTACAGCACAGGGAATTACTGCTCAGCATTTCATCTTCTAATTGTATTTTGAGTCCTGAAATACACCTAGTATCATTGATGTGCTCAGGCTTTTGCTGTTTCACAGCCTGACCAGTGCAAAGATCTCTGCAAGCTGTGGTAGAATTGATAAATCCTTTTCTAGATGTGTGTGAACATTTGTACTTCAAAGATTAATGGCAAGAGGGCTGCAGAGATGCTAAAGTTTGCTCTCTGCTGAGCCCTGGGGCTATTTATCAGACAGAAAGGGGATCTTCTCAATGCTTATACATAGCTAAAGGGTGGAGGTCAAGAGGATGGGGCAGACTCTTCCCTGTTGTCCAGTGACAGGACAAGAGGCAATGGGCATGACCTAGAACCCAGGAAGTTCCACCTAAACATGAAGAAGAACTTCTTCCCTGTGAGGGTGACTAAGCACTGGCCCAGGCTGCCCAGAGAGGTTGTGGAGTCTCCTTCTCTGGAGAGATTCCAAACCTTCCTGAACATGATCCTGGGCAACTTGATCTAGGCAAGCCTGCTTTAGCAGGGGGGTTGGACTAGATGATCCCCAGAGGTCCCTTCTAACCCCTACCATTCTTTCTTCTATGCTATGTGGTATGCAAACTGTGGTGGTACAGATTTTTTTCTGTACCTTCAAATAGTATTACTGTCCAAATGGGCAATTTTTCTAGAGAACATTTATCTATATTAATGTTCAGATTCCCTTCTTGTGTGTGGTAAGCATGCTGTTTATAAGCAAGAATAGCAAAGTAATTGTTCATCACATGCCTTATCTAAATTGCTATCACTTTTGTTTATCTCTAATGCAGTTGTTTAATCCTCTTTATCCTTTCAGTTAATCCTTTACTGATGCATAATTCTAACTTAAATTGTTTCAAGCATCAATGCAAAGTCACATTTTATAATGAATCTCTCAATATGGTGCAGGAGGAGCAAACTATCTGTAATAATACAGCCTGGTTGAATAATTTCTGGGCTGATTTCCTTTGTTGTAGTTGAGTGAAAGTGATCCTTTCTGTAGAAGACACAAAACCAGTCTGTTGGTATAGTTGTGTCTTACAAGATTGAAAAGCAATTCAACTGGAATATTGGGAAAGAAGTGGCTATGTAGTGAAAGTCTCTCAAGGGATAGTGAAATCCTTCATAAACACAGTTGATCTTGACAAACCTTCAGTTAACTGTGCCTTAACTCTAGCCTGTAGTGTTGGTGACTATATACTAGTGTTAAAATTATAGTTGTGATGTTGCTTGGTTGCAGCATGGGTTTATTTCATCTTTAGGAAAAAAAAATCACTTGTAAAATGACATTACTAAGTAGGTAATTAACATGAAATATTTGTGGAGTACTTTTATCATAAATACCTGTCTGCTCAGACTAGGAGATAAAACAGGATGGGTGTAGTTCTGGCTGTAGTTTGGAGGCAGATGAGAAGCAGCAAAGTGGAAAGAGTGCAGGAGCAATAAGCTTTATGGTTGCTGCTTGCTATCTTGGCTACAAGTAAGGGGAACAAAGCTATCCTTCTCTCTCAGAATTGTTCACTGGAAGGTATATTGCACCAAGATAAGATGATGATGATATATTGTGCATTATATTTCATGTTGAAGAATGCAAATGTCTGGCAATATTTATTTGTATGTTTTAATATACCCCTCTTTTTCTCTCTACAGAGCTGAACTAGAAAAACATGGATACAAGATGGAAACCTCATAGGTTTTTTGCTGACTATGGAGTGGTTTAACATTGAACTGTGGATAGACTATATTGAGAGAAGAAGAAGAAAAGGTAGAAGATGAGAAGACATGCTTAGTTCATTATCTGCTTGGATTTATTATTGTTTTGTATAAAAAATAAAGTTTTTAATCTTAGCCTAGTCATATGTTCAACCTCTACTAACCTGGTAACTTGTATTTCAGTTCTGAGATGCCTTGTGTGACACAGCTCATGCTCTGTCAGTGGCTGTTGGTATTGCACCAGTTCCTATGGTGGGAAACTAAAGAAGCATTAGCAGAATGAAGACTAGGGAATGTTTCTGTCATAGGGGATGTCAAACAGAAAGAAATAAAATAATCCTGCATCCCAATTAAAGTGCAGCAGAGGTAGGAAAGAGTCTTGGGGAGTGATAACTCTCCCTTAACGTTTTATTTCAGGAAGACTTGAGTGGGGTTTTTGTTAGTAATTTCCTGTGGGTGCTGGTTTGACAGACTTGAAAGATAAAACCCACTTTCAAGTGCATCTTACAACAGCAGAAATCCAAACTCTCCAATCTTGTCCTGTCATTTCTCAAGCCTTGTTAGAGAGGAGACCTCTCTGGAGGTGAAAGAAGTTCTGTCCTCATGCTTATTTAAGCCTAAGGAATCTGCTGAAATTGCCTCCAATTTGCCAGTTCCAGCAGTTCATCTATATCACACCAACATGCCTGCTGAGAACGGAAATCAAACTTCCAACTCATTTCATGGAGGCCAACAAATAGTTGCCAGGTAGAGAGAGCAGCAGTGACTGGATTTGATTACTCTCTGAGCTAGAAAACAGAAGGTGGAAATTACAAAGCCTATTACCAATTCCATGAATCCAGCCCAAAGGAGCTGTTAAAGCTGGTGTACACAAAGAGGTAAGCTGAGCCTGGAAGTGTAGACCATGATTGCAAATTAAGAACAAAAGAAAGAAGGGACAACTATAGCTATGTACTCACGGAATTTGATATGAACTGCTTGCTTTTTCAGCAGCTGACTGTAGAGAAGCAGAGATGTAATTGTGAGCTTTCAGAATAAAGACAGTTGATGGACATGCAGTAATGGATATTCAGTGCTTTAACTAAAAGAACTCAGCAGCTTATGTTATAATTACATTTATTAGTGAAAAATGCCAAGAGGTTTCCCCCTCCCAAGTTATTTAGGTGGTGCTATATTTATAGTGGAGGTAAGACTCTTTGTGTCCATCATTTCTGAAGATAGCTCTGTAAAGACTGAGACCTTCCATGGTTTTGCAAAGCTAAATGTTTTGGGTGATGTTGAGTGTGTTCAGTTTGTGCAGTCCTGTAATGCTTGGGAAAAGAAAGGGAAGTCCATGAGGAAGCTTGCCCTGTGCCCAAGTAAAGGACTTGTTCAGATTGAGATGTGTCTCATGTAGACCTGGAATTTGTGTTTTGGCAAGTAAATGCAAAATCTGTGTCTTGAGGAGCAAATAGCTATGTAAATATCCTCATGTTAGGATCAGGAGTTTATGTTCAGTACAGTTGTGGGCTTGTTGGTGTTATTAACACATCAATACTAGGGAGTAATGAGACTGACCAAAAAGATGATGACAGAGTAATTATGGAGATGTCTGGTGCAATCTTTGAGTAGAGACAACTGTTTTCCATTACAGGATTCTGGAAACCTGGCCAAAGCAGCCCTGTCCCATCAATTGCTAGCAGCAGGAGGTGGAAAAGCATCTTTGCCTCAAATCTTAGTTTTTGCTGAGCCACAGTGGTCTTGTGTTAGTACTTTTTCTGCTTTGCTTACAAAAGCAGAACTGGAAAGGAAGCTTAGGCTGAGGTATCTGCTGCCTCTGCACTCCTGCAATGATAACCTTCAACTGCTAGCACATGAGACCCCCAGCTGGGGGGGGAAAAAAAGGGAGAAATGTGCTTTGAAGGTCAGGCTGATGTTCTGGTCATCTGATGACATCTGCATAAAAGAACTGGTTGCAAAGGAGTAAACAAGTCACATCCAAAGTGCTTGTTGCAAAATCAGCACTTCAGGGAGGCTGCTGGCCTGTGTAATTAATTACCACTTAATTTTTTTTGCTCTCTTGTGTGGTGATAATGTTCCTCTTAAGCTTTCTAGTAGAAAAATGACTTGGGAACTTTTATATTCAGGTTAGCTGGTTTATTTATTTCTAGAAAATGTCAAATCCAGCTGCTTTGGGGACAAGTTAAGACTTTTTTTGCCCTTTTTATGTTACCACAGCAAGTTATTGTGGCAATTCATTCTCATTTACCTGCTCAACAACTTCAAAAGGAACTAATCTTCCCATGTGCTTAGAAACATGAGTTTTTAGGTTGCCCATGCTGGGAGAAGTTTTCTGGAGATATTCCAGTGATCCTTGCTAGCTGGGGAATGCATAAAGTGTGGGAGATAGGAATGCTTTGGGAGTGTGAGGAAGGACATGCTGAGGGAAGACAGGGATTTGGGAAGGAGGATCTGCAGCCTGACAAGAGTAGGAATGTGGTGGAGGGAGGGAAGTTGGACAAAGATCTGAGCACAGGACTTTCTAGTTGGGAAAGTAGGACGCTGTGTAGGTGTGTGCGTGTGTGTGGTGATTGCCTGGGTGTTGGTTGCTGTTCTCTGCTGTGGGAAGGAGATTGAGGTCACAAAGACATTGACCTGTGTTTGGGGACCTGACCTCAGCAGCCATGAGACTCTTGGACATGGTATCATTAGTCTGAGCCATGCCAAGGGATGTGACATCTGTTTCTAGCTCTCTTCCACTGGAGATTGAGGTGCTGGTTTGCAGTGTGGGGAATGCTGATGCTCTAGCCTAGATGCTGAGGATGTCCCAAGGCAAAGGACTATTCAGCTAACCCAGAGGAAAGCTCTGCAGGATTCCTGATGGCTCATGAGTTGGCTGCTCTCTCTTTACCCTGATCCATTAGAGACTAGACACACTTAAGAAGAAATGTAAAGGTAAGCACACAGAATGGTGAGCAGTCCAAATGAAAGCCCTTAGAAAGCCTTCAGTTCAGCTCTTTGGGTTCAGAAAAGCTCTTGTTTTCCCATCATATCCCTGCCTCCCTCTGCTAGCTTGCACAACAGCACCCACAGCTTCCCTGGGTAACAGTGTGTCCTGTTCCCTGCTCATTGCACCGTGTCCAGGCTGAGCTGTGCTGTACAGAACACGGAGAGCAAGTTAACTTTGGGTCTCCATATATTTTTTTCCACCATCCCTAGGAGACAACAGAAGTGGTTTCCTCTCTTTGAAGAAGTGCTCAGCTGTGAGACCCCAGGACCTCCTGTTCCACAGGGTTGGGTAGTGTGTAGCTCTGCCTGTTGGAGCATTCCTTAGCTTCAGTCCCTGCTGTGTGTATGTAGCATTCCTGCCCATCAGGATTTATGGGGTATCAATTCAGCCACCCAGAAAAGGAGGAACACACATTACAACCTTTGGAGCTTTGGTAAGGAATGAGGCAAGGGCTCCACAAGTTGCACCTTTCCCCTGCTAGCTTTTTGTTGAAGCTTATTTTCCTTCTCCTGTTTTTTCTCTAGCTCTAACAAGGACTAATAAGTCTCCTGAGGGAGGGGGGTGAGTGTAGGAAAATACCTCATCATAAAATTAAAGAGCTATGAGGATGCATATGTATGGAAAAAGGAATTTATATTGCACAATTCCAGCATTTCCTCTCTTTTAAGTGCCTGACTTTACAGCCCTAATAATCATCTTTTAATGCAGGTATGATTTTTTTTGGTGTGTTTTTTTTCCCCATAATAATACAGCTAAATCTGATTGAATTCCAAGGCATGCAGGGGAAGTAAAGAAAGATTGATGCCCAGAAAGTTTTTTTGTGCTGGAATTTTCCTGAAGAATGAATGTTATGCAACATTTCAAACACGCTGAGCTCCTTCAAGCTGAAGTGTGTGATAGAAATGTAAAATATTTGCAAACTATAATTTAGCAGCAGCTTCAAAAAAAAAAAATCACACTCAGGATTCCAACCTTTTCCATGTGGTGGGTGAGAGATCTGTTGTCAGCTGAGAGCTAAGGGCAGTGAATGGGAGATTCATTAAGTAATTATAGAGGAACATTTCATTTCAAATTAATTTCAACGGTTGTCTTAGACATTAGCAACCAAATGAGGAGACCAAAGGCAAACAGTAATGCAGCTTAATACTTGGAATAAATGAAGGCATTTGAAGTGATTTGCATAAATCAGATGATAAGCCTTTATTTAATGGGCTTCCAAAGGCTTCCCACCTCCCCTTCTCAGTCATCTTTGGACATTTCCAGGTTGTAGCTATGCTCCACATCTCCCCAGCTCTCTCATTCCTTCTCAAATCCTTCCTATTTTGGCTTCTTAAGACTTTCTGGAACTGGTTACTGTGAGCTGGAACCTTTTAGTGCTGCTGGATCTGCAGCTCTGGGAGGTGTGGGGAGGGAATGGAGCTACCATTGGGAAGGCCTCCAGGAAAAGGAATGGTGAAGGATAAAAAAAAACCCCCAAACCAGATTAGGGTTGTGGGGGATGCTTGCTTACAGGCAGGGTAGGGAGATGAAAACCAGCCCATCAGCAAGTGAATGGGATCCCATGGAATGGATAATGACCAGCCCTTTCCATCCTTTCTGCAGGATGAGTGCTGCTGCATGTTACCTACTGGGAGCTTCAGCTTCAGCCTAGGAGTGTGACTTTCTCCCAGTTGGTGTTTCACAGATGAAGCATTAGGGGCTAAACAATTGAAGAGATTTCATTAAAAATGTGCATTGGATTTTTTCCTTGTGATCAATGGCCATTAGAAGAGAGAGCCAAACCCTGGGCACAGGTAAGATTACATTGGTGCTGTACATCTTTCCCAGGATGTCATTTCTAGGCATTACTAGGCTGAATCTTGCCTCCTTAGAGCCTGTCTGTTCCCCTTTGTGGGTACTTGCTGTTTGTACCACAAGGAGATGTGGCCTGGAGCAAGCCTTAGAGGTATTAGAGCAGTTAGAAAAGCAATTGTAAAGCCAGCAGGTAGATTTGATGACTTTGGTGTTCTACAGATCTCCAGGGCTTGCAGGTTACATGGTTTATTGAGAAAGCACACACTTCACTAGTAGCTTTCTGTCACCCCAAGTGTGTCCTTCTACAAACACAGCATCAAGCATGTCTCCTCTGCCCTGAGACACTCAGGGAGACAGAAACAAAGCACAGGAGAGGGTTGGGATGTCCATTGGTAAAACAGCACAAAAAATGCATGTCTAGGGTCAGGTAGGAAAAAGAAGAAAAGAGTCTTCTGAGCGAAGAGGTCAGGATGAAGCAAGAGGCACTCTGGTTCAACTTCAGTGGATAAAATGGACTGGATCTAGGTTGCTTCTGGATTGGAAAGGCTGATATGAAATGAGGCACTGGTTGGATGGAGCCCAGTGGCTGGAGTCCATCCTGTTGGAGCCATGCTGTGAGCCTCAGCTTCGTAGATTGGGAAGGCAGAAGTGATTTCTTTTCTCCCTTAGGAAGTTATATTAGCAAGGACACTCAGGTTGCTTCCTTCTCAGTTTTGCTGAAGCCAAATCAAGTAGATGGGAAGTCTCGTGCTGGCCTCATCTTTGCTGTTTCTACAGAGGTTTTGAAAAGAGGAGAAAGAAGCAGAGAAGAATCACAGAACTGTCTTGGGAGATGATGCCCTAGAACAAGAAAGGTGAATAGTCTGCATATTGAAAAGGTTACTCAGAGGTAAGTGTCACAGTACAAAAAGACCTTAATAAAGTAAAGATACCACATGCCNGAGCTGGACCCAGTATTGCAGAGGAGGTGTGAGCAGAGCAGAGCAAAGGAAGACCTGTAAGAGGCCAGACTAGAGGCTCAGTGCCCAGAGGGATCAGCTGCTGGGAGGAGCATCCCTACAGCCAAACCTTCCTAGCAGAGAGGTGACATTGCTGCCAGCTAGACAGACATGGATATGCTCTTTTGAGTAGGGAAATGGTCATGGAGGAACATTTTTGCCTTGGTGGGATGATGTGTCCACAGTGCAAGCTGGTGACTTTTGTAACTACAGGGATAGAGGAGCAGCAGTGGGCACCTGAGGCACTTCAGCATCAGCTCTGTGGTGAGCACTATTAATGGTCATCACTGATTGCTCTCACTGAGAATTCAAGTGATTGAAGACACTGCCTGGCATTCCTGAAAGGAGTTGAGCCTCTTCAACCTACTGCTGGAGAATCTTGAGAACAAATACATGGTTAGTTTGGGAAGGGAAGGTGGGAAATCAAATGGTTTGGGAAACCATATTGTGGAAGAAAAGGGGTGGAATTGTAGAGACAGAGATGTGGAAATGCAAAAGAGGTAAAAACCACAACAGCCACTGAAATGAAGAGGGTAAGTAATGTGGAACTCAGGCTGGGAGCACCTCAGAGGCTCCAGTGTTCCTTAAGGAGCTGTGTGTTGTGTGGGGATGGATGCCTGTGCTGCATCCCCATGCCTCAGTGCTGTTCCAGCAGTGTCTGCTAAGCAGAGCAGCACCAGGGGCTGGGCTGTGCCTCTCTGTCTACATGTCAACACAGCTGTTACACAAAGTGCTGGCAAGCTCCCAGCTGATGTTCTTTGGGGAGAAACCTTCCCCTGGGTAGACAGTCTTCCTCCAAGAGGCTATTCTGTGCTTGCTTACTTTGAAATGGTAGAAGTAGTTGCTAGTTTGTCCAGGACATGTCATTGTGCAAGCTGTTGCACATCCCCACCTGGGCACATCTTGTAGTGTTAGCCAGAATGTTTCTGGGCAGAAATGTTCATTTGGAGAAAATATTTAGTTCCTGAAGCCAAGAGTCTTTGTGGGAATGTACCAGGTTAAGCTATAGGTTTCCTGAGCTCAGAATAAGCACAGAAGAGAAGGGGAGACTGTTAAAGTGTTCCTGGCAACTTCTTGTCCCAAGGCAGAAGATGTGTGCCTCAGGTATAGGGGTGGCAGCCAGACCCACCAGGGATGTGCCAGGCAGGCTCTTTTGCTCCATCACTTGACATGCAGATTTCTAGCAGCACCCAGGAAATGGTAACAGATGAAAATTCTGGGTATTTTTGTGGGGGAATCTCCTACCACTTCTTCAGGAATAGTTCTGACACTCTGTTGGTCATTTTTATCTGGTGAAGTTTGCTGAATTTCTATAGCAGTGTAGTTCTCACTATTTTCAGTCACTCACCACTTAGGTATCTGAAATTTGTATCTCCTCAGAAAAGATACCTCATTTTCTTCCTTTCCCCTGCCAAAACATTCTTGCTCAAGTTGCCAGAGCTGTCTTAACAAGCTCACAGACCACAGGAGGGCTTCAACCTCAGTAGAACCCCTAGGCTCCCTGGGATTGAACTCAGATGGGTCTGTGTTTTGTCACAGCTCCTGTGGGGACACTGCCTCCTCCAACCTGCCCTCTGTCCTTCCACTTTGCTCAGGGGCTTTAGCAGAGGTAGTCACTCACAGATCTTTTCACTTCTAGAGTGCAACTTAAAAACCTCTCCCTGCTTAGAAATGGGGCAAATAATGTGGAGAGATATCAGGCCAGAGCCTGATATTAATGGTCACCAAACAGCAGAAGGGAACCTTGGAGGGGGCAAAGGTAGTGAGGTGGGAAGAGGAGGGGATGTTGCCTTCTCAGCAGGGTCAGTGTTGTGATAACAGTTATGCTGCTCTCAGTGTTCCACTTCACTACCAGGGCACTCTGCTAATTAGCAGAGAAAGGAATTACATGCTATGAATGATCAGTAGAAATTCTTACAAGCCTTTCCTCTGAAAGTGGCCTTTCATGTGATCAGAGGCCATTGCTCTCTTTGATACTCACCCATGGCTTCAATGGCTTTGAAGTTGCTTTTCTGTTTCAGTTGAAATAAAACTGAGCAAAGGCAATATTACAATCCCAGGCCTGAGTTTGTTTTCATTGGGAATGCATTAGCATTTCAAGGAGGGGGGGGAAAAAAAGGAATAAAGCCTAACAGTCACCAGGTGATCAGCAGAGGGATGTTCAGATAAGGTTGTGAAGTGACAAGGTGGAAGTCTGTGCTCCTGGTAATGAGATGGACCTTGAGTAAACAGCAAAGAGAACATGCACAAGGCAGGAGGTGAGCAGAGCTGCATTGCTAGAAGGGCCATCAAATCACACACAGGTTGTCAGGGAGTTGAAACTGCTGATTTTACTGGAGATTCAGCAGTTTAAATAACGTGATCAAGTGTCATAACTGATTGGAAGTTCATTAGCTCTCTTGGAAGTCATTAGGGATGGTCATTGCTTGCTAAAAGCATTTCATACTCCCTGCAATAGAGGGAGAGTGTTTCATCCCCTCGTTGCCAGCATGCAGTGACCAGCAGCTCCATGCCAGCCATGAAAACACATCTAGATGTGGTACTTAGGGACATGGAGATGTTGGACTTAGAGATGATCTTCATGATTCTATTCTTTAATGTGTTTTGAAATAACCTTTCTTGGATGTAGCCTAGAAAAGAGAGAACACAATCCCTTAACATTTGGCAAAAGGAATTATTTCAGTCCCTAGATAAGGGGTTTTATTTAAAGGAGCACTTGGAAAAGAGTCTGATTGATTAGCAAAGGAAATGTTAGCAATGTGAAAAAGCTGCCATCCTCATAAAGCAGGATTTCTGACCTCTAAACACACCTCATGTTCTCCAGCAAGCAGATTTCCTTGGGCTCTGCAGAAGTCCTTTCACCAGGTAGCTCTACTATTGTGCCAACTTAGTGTAATCATTGTAATCAGCCAAACCAATTACAGTATAACAACCTACTACAGACATAATAGTCTAGGTATAGATTAAGGATGTTATGTTAAAACTGGTAAAAATCTCCTATTTCAGCAGCAGGAGGAAAAAAACCTTCATCACTGGGCTGTTGGTTTTTTTTCCCTGCATCATTTCAGTGAAGACTTAACTAGAGTTGCATTTCTCTTTTGCACCTTGGAAAATATTTGTATTTTAACAGAACACATGAAAGCTTTGAGCCTGCAAACACTAATGCACAAGAGTAACTTTATTTATACCTTAGGAATATTTTAGTCAAATGGTCTAATGTTTGCAGAATCAGATTCTGGAAAATAATGTGCTATTTGATGTTGTACCTCTATTGGTGCAAAAAAAAATTAATGGATGCATTCTTTAAAACAGGCATTTAGAGAGAAGCTTTGCAGCTTTTTTTTTGTTGTTGTTGCTATTATATTGCTGGAAGAAACAAGTAAATAAAAATCTGAGGGGATGGGAATTGACTAGAGAAGGGATGGAATGAAAACATGTGAAATCCTCAAGATGTGAGGCACACCTGCTTCAGCCTGAAGTGTCCCAGCTTCAGAGCAAAGGCAATTTGCAACCTTCCCTCCAACCCAGGATTTGGGAAAACTCTTGATCTGTCTCTTCACATCTAGAAAATATCTTTTCACCATTTTGGTCTTCATCAAGCTCAGAGGTTAAAGCTTTCCTTTCAGCTCTGATTATTGCAGATGTGGCTCTCTATGAGCACAGAGCCTGGGCTAAGCCAGGGCTGCCCTTTGCAGTCCAGCTCAAATGTCTTTTCTTTCAAAGCTCACACCCCCCAATCTGTTTAATGCTCTGGATATTAAGTATATTCTAGCTTTTAGGACTTTTGCTGCAGTAGGATCTCTTTTTAACTAGAAGAGCTAACAGGCTGTGGTTTCAGCCAGGATGGTGAGCTGTGCTTGTTCAGATGCTGGAATGAAGAAGCTGAGATGAACAAGCAATGATGCTAGAGGAACCACAGCAAACCTTTCCTGTGGAGAACTGAAATATTAGCTCCCATGGATCAACAACAGGAGTGTTGGGATAATTAGGCAAGTGAATTGTGCCTAATGATGTTCTACACCCAGGTAACTTGGAGCCAAGGTGGAGATGCAGTGCTTTTGGGTTGTTAAGAGGTTCCTGCCATCATCTCTAGAATGTATAGGTAGCAAAATAAAACCTCTATTTTAATAAAATCCTTCATTAAAACACCAAGCTAAATCACTTTTATCCTCTCCTGTCCCTTTATGACCATAACCCACTGCTTTGTACCTGAGCAAGCACCAAATTGGGGAGTGCAATCCTTGGACATTTCCCTCAGAGGTGCAGCAAGGAGTTGCCAAAGGCAGAGAGCTGGTTGTGTGGAGAAGTTAGGAGTAGAAATACCAGTGTGAAGGAAATCATGACAGTCACAACCTTCCACCTAAAAGAGCATCTCAGCTGCACAACTTGTAGTATCATGGCAACTCCAACTCCTTCCCAGGCTTGAGACCTTCCCAGAGATGGAGAAGGGATAAAAAGGGACCTCTGGATGGGCTAGGGACCTCTGGATGGGCTGGTTTGTGCTTACTGAAATGGGTTATTGCTTTCCTGAGCAAAGGCAACATGGACTTGTTGAGAAACAAAGCTAAACCATTTCACTTTCTATGTGATGGATAGTTCTCTACTGCATCACAAGCCACAGGAGCTCAGCATCTCAGTCTCACAGTATCCCAGTATGTCAGGGGTTGGCAGGGCCCTAGAAAGATCATCTAGTCCAATCCTCCTGCCAGAGCAGGAGCACCTAGACAAGATCACACAGGAATACATCCAGGCATCTCTTGGATATCTCCAGAGAAGGAGACTCCCAGGAAGCACTGACCAGCTCAGTTCTTGGTTCAGTTTTGGCTCTCTGCACCTATCCAGCTCTAAATATTTGTGGGTCAAGCTTTATTATACAATTCATGGTGCATCTATTCTCTTTGACTAATGGCTTTCAAAAATAGTATCTGCCTTTTTCCTTCCTAAAGAGACTGCTTTTTTTTCACACAGTAACTACCATGCATTCCTGACTGTGAATATGTAAATAGGGGGAAAATGAAAATGCATCCCCTGTCAGACAGAAGAAGACTGCAGCCCTAAACTTCAGCTCCATTCAGGATGATTTGCTAACATTTGGTACTCCAAGCTGAAGTGCCAAAATTGCCTGTCTTGTGCAATTTTCAAACATTCCACCTGCACAGAAGGAAGAAAATATAGCTATCTCCAAGAGAGAAAGAGAGAGAGAGCAAACTCCATTTAACATGTTTTATAAAGTACTAAATAGCCTTCCTATTTCAGGTGAAGAGCAGAGAATGTGTGCTTTGTGCTGCACTTCCAAAGTCCTTGCAGTATCAGAGATGCCAGGGAGTTTCACAGATGCTCTAACATGCTGCAGGACTATGAGCACCTAGCAAAACCACAATCACATCACCTTGTGTGATCCATGAGCTCAGTGGGGGGGGGGAAACTAAACCTCATTTCTCTTACTTTTCCTTTCTTGAAGAATTGAAATCGTTTCTCTTGCTTTTAATTTCTTGAAGAATTGAAATCATTTCCATTAAAATGATTTTTAAAAGACTAAAGCTTTCTCTAGTCTGCTTGCTAAACACAAGTGTTGAATCAAGCAAATTTTCACTTAAATTGATTAAAAGTTCCATGCCCAAGAGTTGTTAATTTACATTTGATTTGTGTGTGTTGCAGAGTAACTTGGAACTGGATATAAAGAATTATATGTTGGTTTTTTTTTACTCCATAGACTTGATGTGTTGGATCCAGGTCAAAACTTGTAGTCAGGACAGCTGACCCTGGAAAAGATGAACTTTTCTAGCAGTCTTTGACTGGGGGATGCTTAATTGGTGACTATGACATAGTGCAGACTTCCTTGCCATATTTCCAGCATTTGTCTTGCCCTCTGGGCTTGAACTACCAGGAGAACAATTTGTCTTGTGATGTTTAGCATGACTGCTGCTCATGCCAGAGTAAACTAAGGAGAGAAAAGGCAAGTGGAAATTAAGAATATACCACATGCAACTCAAAAACTAAGCTTAAACTTTAGATGTTGTCTATTTTAGCTCCTCAGCTCTCTCTAACATCAGCTGAAATACATGGCAGCCACTTCTGAGGGTAGGTCTCTGCCAAAAACAACCCCCAAAAAATGACACAAACCCCCTAGGGTGAGGTCAGGTCAGAGGCAATGTGAGTCACTTGGAGCTCTGAGCTGATGTGGTGGCAGACAGAGTGCTTGTCACCGAGCTGCCATGTCCTCACCACTATGTGCCACCATCTCCTGGCAAGCTCATGCTGTGCTGCTGAACCAAGCTCTCCTCTGAGGAGCTGCTGTGAGGGGCTCTGCCACCAGCAGCCCTAGCAAAGAGAGGCACCACTGCCCCAGGACACAGCTGGGATGCCAGCTGAGAGCCAAGGGTGATGGAAAGCTGCTTTCTGCAGCTGAGACAACAGCAGTTTTCCCTGGCAGGAAGGGAAATCAAAGAGGAATTTTGAGTCATCTGCTCAGCACTGGCTCATGAAGCAGGAGCTGGTGGCCTTGGCAGCTGGTTCAGCTCCAGCCCCTGCAGCAGCAGCTGTTGTGGCATGGGTGAGGGGCAGAAGGAAAGGGTTTGATCCAGAGGAAGTAGATTTGATATAAGAGAAGTGAATAAAGAAGATTACAATGATGTTAAAAGGCACCAGTACTGAGTGAAGGCCAGCAAATACAGTAGCTCAGTGGAAAACCAATGCCAATGTGCCCTTTGGGAGCTTGAGGTTCTCTTGTGGTGATGCAGGAAGCACTGGGAAGCCAAGGGGACTTTTGCTTCCAATGTAATGGGCAAACACCTACACAGGCTCTGTGTTGTGCAGAAAACATCTCCTTGATCAGTTTCCCAGCAGCTTAGAGAAAATTCATGGCTAACTTCTCAGAAATAGCAAATGTTTGGCTGCACTTGTGGCAATTTCTCACTCTCTGCATCCTCTGTGTCAAAACGATTATGTGTATGCTTTGGAGCTGAGAAACTTACTCAGCTCCAAAGCCAAAAACATGTGTTGAAAAGCTGAGGTACATTAAAGGCTCTTTTTTTTGTTTGTTTTGTTTGATTCTAGTCATTTCACACATATTTTCCCAAAGCTGTGGCAGGCTTCCAGCATAGCTGAAGCCAAATGTTGCTCCTCTTGCAGGCACATAGTTTGTCCAGCTAGTAAATGTGCATGGTACATCTCACCCAAGCCTTGAGTTGCTTCTCCTTGCAGTGCAATGTTTGTTACTCACCAATACTGTATAGAATGAAACTGGCACCAGTTTGGCTCCTGCTTGTAGAAAAAAACCCAACAACAAACAAAAAAAGACACTCTGACATTTTTAGTTGCATTTATTTGCACCTCTCGAAGTGTTATTCAATTGTCAAACAACCTTGTGTTGGTGGTGAGGAGGCAGGGAGGTGATAAAAATAGATTGGCACAGATTCTCATTTGCTGTAAAGCACATGTATATGTTGTCAGGTTGGCAGAAAGGAGCTTTCTCCAGAAATGAGAATCAGGTTTATCAGCTCAGTTTCAGAGTCATGTTTGCTTGCTCTCTTTGCATAGCGTAGCAAAGAAAATCCAGCTCTCCTGCTGTTTTCCATTTCCCAGGAGCCCCCTTCTCTCTCCCCTCTCCCTAGCCCTCCCTTTGCTTGTCCCACATAAATAGAAAATGGTGCTGGCATGTTTTTCTAGGTAGAAAAAAGCAGAGAGCTTCTAACCTTCCCCTGCTGTCAATCAGCCATGCAGCCCTACCTCACCCTGCAGCTAGAAGGTCTGTGGAGCTACAGCACTGCCAGAACAATGTTTCCTCTCAAGGACATAGGATTGCTGTCTCTGTTTCCTGTCTTAACCATAAAGCTACACAAAAAAAGGATGTCTCTCTTTTGCTTTGCCTTCTCAAGGCCCCAATTTTGGCAAGAGAGACTGGTGAGGTGGAGGAGGAGGTTGTGCTGAATCCATCTGGGACACACCAAGTCATGGGGCATTTGGCAGCTCATGTCTGGGATATTAGAATGAATCATAGAATCCTAGCATGGTTTGGGTTGGAAGGGACCTCTGGGGATCATCTAGTCCAACCCCCCTGCAGTGGGCAGGGACATCCCCAACTAGAGCAGCTTGCCCAGAGCCCTGGCAAGCCTCACCTGCAATGCCTCCAGGGATGGGAACTCAACCACCTCCCTGGGCAACCTGTGCCAGTGTTCCACCACCCTTGTGGGAAGGAACTTCTTTCTAATGTCCAGTTTAAATCTACTCTTCTCCAATTTAAATCCATTGCCCCTTGTCCTTTCACTGCAGGCCTTTGCAAACAGGCCCTCTGCAGCCTGCTTGGAAGTTCCCTTTAGGTACTGGATATTGAATGGCTATAACAAACTGAGATTCCCAGACCATCTGCTCACTGCTGTCTCACTTTTCCTCCTGTACCTGGAGATTGCTTCTTGGCTTTACTCAGATCATAACTGGTGTCAGATCTCTACAACCACAGTATGGCTCTACTCATTCCTCTACTCAACCATAGCATGTCCCTACTAAGGATAACTTGTAAAATGATGCCTTGTTGGAGAGCTGGCCCTCACTTTGTGACAGCAAAGGGTTCATCACATTCAGCTCTAATATCAGAGAGAACTCCATTGCTGCAGCATCTTTTGCATGAAAATTAAGTTTGAAGCACTGAGGCTGGCAGCAGCCACGTTGGCACTGAGGTACAATGAAGGAGAGCAGAGAGCTGAGCATGGCAGGAGAAAGGCTGCAAATGCTAGGCCACAGCTCTTCAGAATATTTTTATCTGCCTTTTATTTTTGGGATCCTTTAACAAGCTGCAGGACTCTGTCTTTTTTCTTGTCTGGGGCTTCTGCTTCTCAGCCTTTGGCAGCTGTGCTGCTCCTCCTGTTCCACAGCATGTGTGATACATCACAATTACCCCAAGGGTGGCAGTCCCTGGGCAGAGCTGACAGCAAAGTTCAGATCAGCAGAGACTTTGAGCTATTTTTCAGCTAGCTGTAAAGATCATTCACTAATTCCCTTACATATTCTACAGATTCTGATTAAGAGTTTTCCTCTTGCAGTTTGCTAAGTCAAGAGCAAAAATCACTCCCTGTTTCCTCTCACAAGGAAGAGCAAGAAGGTGGTGAAGTCTGTGTCAGGGCTGTTGGGCACAGAGCATGACCTGGATGATAAATCCAACAGGACAAAGGTGGCAGATAAATAAACACTTTTACAAAGCCTTTAAAGATCACAGAATCATTAAGGTTGGAAGAGACCTCTAAGATCATCAAGTCCAACCATACCTATCACTATCATACCACTAAACTATGTCCTTAAGTAGAGCATCTACATGTTTCTTAAATCCCTCCAGGGATGGTGACTCCAGCACCTCCTTGGGCAGCCTATTCCAAGACTTAACAACCCTTTCAATAAAGAAATTCCTCCTTATATCTAATCTAAACATCCCCTGGTGCAACTTGAAGCCACTGACACGTGGCTGGCCAACAAGTCACCCAACAGATCATGTGGGTTCTGCTTCTCAGCAGCACTTCCCCCTGCTCCGTGTGGGTAAGCATCCCCAGTCACTAACCCCCTGCCATGAAAAAGCACTGTAAAGGAGAGGTGGGGAATAGGAAGGGGGAAGGGGAGCTCCTGCAGGAGTTTTCAACCTGGATACAGTTGCTATAGGAACCACTTAGGGAGCATCTCAGTACCTCCACTACAGGAGGAAATTGGCTCACCCTGAAGAGCAGGCAAAGTGGTTTAGCTGCGAGGGGAGATGTGGTGCTCCTGCTCACCCCTGATGGGATGGGATCTCCTCAGCTGTTGTGGGGACCACTCATGCCTACAGTGGGGCAGAGGGCTCCCTTACCCAGCATGGCAGGGGGAGGGATGAGGGATGCTCTCTCTGCATCTGGAGCAGTGGTGATGGTCAGAGGGCTGCTGAAGTAAAGGCTAGTGGTGGAGAACCCTGGTGGAAAGGCAGGAGGAGAAGAAGCCAAGAGATAGGGACAGGAATCAAGAGTTTTATTGCAAAAGGAGCAGGAAGAGAGGAAACGTAGTGGAAAGGAGTAGTGGAAAAGGTGAGCAAAGAAATCAAAGCTGCAGGAGAGGTGGGTGGCATGAAAGGTGGAAACCTTGGCGAGTGCTCAGCTAGGTGTTTGTAATGTGCACCAAGATCCCTGGATGAAAGGCCTAAGTAGAAAGAGCAATACTGTGGTTTTAAATATCATTTTGATAGCTTTTGCAATAGCTATTAGTTTCAAGTCCTTGAAACCTCATCTCTTGTGGCTGGAAGGTGCAGTGGTGGCTCTGTGTCATTACTCTGCTGCTAGGGGTACATTTGTACTTGATGGTAGGCTTATAAGTGCTGAGATTGCAGCTGCTGGAGCAGGAGCTTATCAGCTACACATTAGGGCAACTCTTGACCTGTGGTTTGTGGGGAACAGTCCATTGGCAACTAGGCACAGAAGGTGGACAACAAGTTAATAACCTTTTCCTACCAGTTCAACTAGCAAAGTAACTGCAAAATTGACATTTTTGGAAGAGGCTATATCAGAGGAGAACAGGCCTAATCACCAGCAGGCACTGGAGGCAGGGAAAAGATGAAACTGAATTACAGGAAGGACAGGCAAGTTCAGGAAGGCACTGAAGTAACTGCCTCATTTGAAAGCAGAACTGGTGCAAAATAGGAGCCAATTTGAAGCTATCAAAGCAGAAGTGATCTAAGGATGGCTCCACAGAGCAATGACACTTAGCAGGAGCTCAAACAAGCAAAGAGGAACTTTAAAATGGCTCAGAGGAGGCAACAAGTAGGTGAGCAGAGGTCAGGTGAAGAAGTGTGACATGGCAGAGGAGGAAGGTGGCAGCAATAGGAGGCAATTATAAGCTATTATGCTAAATGACAAAGGGATTATGGTAAATCTTCTTGATGGCCTATTTGTAGGCTGCAAATCAACAAAGGGTTGGAACCTGTTTGCCATGTGATGTGCTTTAACTTCACAAATTAACAGTAGAACCTTAAACAACTTCTGCTAAATGCACCACTTCAAAAAATGGCACAATTTAGGGAAGGAAGCCTGGATTTCATATGTCAGCTGATAGAAATATAAGACTGATCTAATTGTATTTATTCAAAAATATGCATTAAAAAAACACCAAACCCACAACACATAAACTGAGCAAGAGAAAAATATGTAGACTACCACATGCTGTTTGTGCCCTGCCAACACAACTTGAATTGAAAGTGGTTTTCCTACAGTCAGCTCTGCAAAGGTCTGGCCACAGTACTCCTGACCTCCACAATTACCTGTGTTTTCTGGATAAGTACTTCTAGTTTCTCTCCAAACTGTCACTACAGCCAATTTTACTTTATTTTCCCCCACCTAATCCCACAAAAGAAACAAAGTAGAGTGTTTGGTAAAAGCCAGGAGCCAGTCATACACTAACAACTGACAGGCACAGGACTACAAGTGGCAGTGAGCTTTGTGTCATCCTCTGTCTGGGCAACAGGTTTCCAAGGAGTAGTGCTTATAATCAGTGGAATCATTGGTCTGGGCTCAGAGTTCTCTCTTGACCTTGATGGATCATACACACATTTAACCATCAGGCTTCTCAACTGACTTCCCCAAAATCAAGGGCTGGGCTGGAGTCAAATAACAAAACACCATCAGATTATAAGCTTCTGTAGCAGAAGGATGTGATAGGAGTAGTGGAAGAGGAGTGGAGAAAGATATTTGTGTTGTTAATATGTAAGCTAAAGAAATAGGCTGGGTGAGAAAAAGTATATATGGCATAGAAAAATGGTTATCATAGGAGAGAACTCCAGCCAAAGCACCAAGCTTGTCCTAAATCTTACCAGCAGGAAAAATGCTCACTCACAGGGACAGAAGAGGATGAGGCAGGAAAAGATGCTGGAGACAGCACAAGGATTTCAGCCTGGAAATGCTCCTGAAGGTCAGGAGGAAGAGGATGTGGTTTGGGAGCAGGAGAAGAGGTTAGTGGCAAGAGAGATGCTGCTACTCCCCAGGCATGGACCCTGGGCAGGATTACCTGCCACAGACTTCTGGGAAGAAATGCTTTGCATGAAGCCTCCTCCTCTGCTCTGCTAATTAACTTTGACCTGGATTCTCCTCCAAGAGATCTGTTCTCTTTATTTTTATCATCCTGTCTTTTGGTTCTTCTGGATGTGTTTTATATCCATACAAATCAAAGTATCATCACATCCCTGGGACCTGGTGAGGGCAGGGAACTCTGCAGGCTGACTGCACCTTGTGTGGAATAAGCATTTCTGCATTTTCTGGGTCAGTACTCTCCCTTATTAACAAAATTAGAAGTTGGATTTGAGGTTTGGTTTTTTTCTGGGTTATTATGAAATGGAGAAACCAGACTTTCCCACTGGAGTTTCTCACATGCATTCATTCCTCTATTAGCTCCTTTTCTCATGGCTCCTCTTTTCCTCTCTTCTGGAAAACTGACCCTATTTTTCCATCCTTTCTTCAGAGGAGAGCTCTGCCAGCCCAGCCCAGCTCAGCAGGCAGGATCTCCCTTTCTCCTCTGAGGTGGGAGGAAGCAGAGCTCTGCCCATCTTTGCACACAAAGCTCCCTCAGATTGCTCTTTACCAAGGCTCTGCAGCATCCTCACAGAATCATTAAGGCTGGAAGAGACCTCCAAGATCATCAAGTCCAACCTAGCACCACCATGCCACTAAACCATGTCCCTAAATACCTCCAGGGATGGTNTTTCTTCAGAGGAGAGCTCTGCCAGGCCAGCCCAGCTCAGCAAGCAGGATCTCCCTTTCTCCTCTGAGGTGGGAGGAAGCAGAGCTCTGCCCATCTTTGCACACAAAGCTCCCTCAGATTGCTCTTTACCAAGGCTCTGCAGCATCCTCACAGAATCATTAAGGCTGGAAGAGACCTCCAAGATCATCAAGTCCAACCTATCACCACCATGCCACTAAACCATGTCCCTAAATACCTCCAGGGATGGTGACTCCAAGCTTGAGCAGTCTAATAATATCCAACACATGGTCCCCATAGGATTTTTTATCCTTTATTCATTCAAAGATGAATTCCCAGCTCCACTGAAATCCTAAATATTACTAGGGATACCTGCAAGCTTTTCTCCCTGCTAATCTTTACAACATCACTTCAAAACTCACAGCAGCCCAAACAAATAAATTCAGTGAAGTTCTGCTCTTTCAAATGAACACACTCTGGTGAGGAATCAGTGCAAGACAGTAAGAGAGAGAGAGGTCAGAAACAGTCAGAATCAGTGCAAAACAGTAAGGGAGAGAGAGGTCAGAAATAGAATCAGTGCAAAACAGTAAGAGACAGAGAGGTCAGAAACAGAATCAGTGCAAAACAGTAAGGGAGAGAGAGGTCAGAAACAGAATCAGTGCAAAACAGTAAGAGAGAGAGAGGTCAGAAATAGAATCAGTGCAAAACAGTAAGAGAGAGAGAGGTCAGAAACAGAATCAGTGCAAAACAGTAAGAGAGAGAGAGGTCAGAAACAGTCAGAATCAGTGCAAAACAGTAAGAGAGAGAGAGGTCAGAAATAGAATCAGTGCAAGACAGTAAGAGAGAGAGGTCAGAAACAGTCAGTGTTTCTAGTTTACCTCCCAGCAGCTTCCCTCCCAGCTAGAACATCTCCAGCTGCTTTGCAGTAGTAGTAGGGTGGCAGTTGCCTTTGGGGTGTTTTTTTTTTTTGGTTGGTATTTTTTTGATCCCTGAGAATAAAGCCACATAAATAACAACAGATCCAAGCTATTTGTTCCTGTAAAATAAAAGAACAACCAAAACAGAGATCTTTTCTAAGAGAGAAAAATACCCTGATAGGCAAAGGATTTTTCAGCCCTTTCCTCAGGCTCTCGGGGCTAAGATTTGAGACACTGACTGATTTTTTTCTTCTCCTTGAAGGAGCCTGTCCAAGAAGAGCTCTTTGACAGGCTTGAAACAGTGCAGCAACCCTTAATTGAGAGAAATTATTTCCAGTAGGGAAAGCAACTGGTCATGTGCAGGACTCAAATTAGGACCAATAACAACAACAACAACAAAAAAACCTCTCTAGAAATCAGGATGCTTCCTAGCATCCAGGCTTGGCTCAGCTCTCAGGCTGATTTGTGCCTCCCCAGCAGCTGTTCAAATAAGCAGCTGCCCTGGAGGAGAGATCTGTACAAATTACTGGGTGAGTGGCTTTTTTTGGGGGAGGGGGGGGTTTGTTCTTTCCAGTTCTTTGCCTCTCACCTAAAGCCCTGAAGCAGCTAGTTGCCTTTCTGGTGGATGATTATAATAATTATTGGGAAACAATTGGAAGTGTGATCAGGCAAGGAAGGCATTGAAATATTGACAGGTGGTTTGCTTTGTTCCAAAGAGGAGTTTCAAAGATCAGCTGTGCTTTGGAAGGCTCCCAGCTAGGATGTTTTTGATACACACTTGAATTACCTGGGTTATAGATTTTACTACAGCAGCTCCAGAAAGACCACAGCAAGGCTTTCTAGAAGCTTATACAAGGAATTTTCTGTAAAGGAATGCTTTAATACTTATTTTCTTGTATCAGTGTCTCCTGATTGTTCTTTATCCTTACATAGGTGATGGGTATAAAACCAAAAAGTTTGTCTATCTTCTCTGGTCATTAAATATCATTGACACAGGTTATCATCACACAACATCCCTGACATGAGATATTATTACAAAACATCCCTGGCACAAGATATTATCACCATTTCTAAGGTATTATCACCATTTCTAAAGTATTATCACCATAATACTAAAAGGTAAGTGCATCATGAGGCTGCAAGTAGGCAGGGCAGAAGTTAAATACTCATGCCAATGGTAAGAGGATGACTTAATTTTTAAGGGTTCTGGGAGTTTGTTTGGGGATGGAATGCAGATTACAGCCTGGGGAGCAGATGTCCTGATTTATAAAGAAATTAATAAATTTGCATATATATATATATGCAATTTATAGATGTAAAAATATTAAAANATAAATAAATAAAATTATATAAATAAATAAAAATATATAAATAAATAAAAATATATAAATAAATAAAAATATATAAAAAATATAAACATATAAAAATTATATTTTTGTTTAAGCATTGCTCAGAATAGAATAAAGTAGCAGGAGTGTTTCCTGCATACTAACAAATATCTATTCCTCAAGCCTCCTGGTAGTTAAAAATACTTCCTAAAAGGATGTTGAATTTGAACTGCTTCCTGAAGCATTCCCTTCTGATGAAAATACATTTCATCAGTTACTGTCCAAGAGTTGTACAGAAGATTTAAACACTCAATCTGGCAGTAGTTTCCACAACTATAATAACTTTTCTCTGAAGCACAAGGTCAGACACAGACCTTGTCCACCATTTTGGATGTTAGAAGTGATGTATGCACTTCTCCATCAGCTGGGGAGAACACATCCCTTGAAAAAGGCAAGGATCAGGTGTCCTAGATGAGCAAAATAAGGAGGATGAGGCAGGGAACTGCAGTTCCATTTCCAGAGGCAAGTGGATTTCCATACTCCCTGCTTGAGGCTCCTGCATCAATGAAACACCATGGATGTTCCAGTTGATATTCCTGAGCCAGCTGATTATTTGTCAGTTAAGGCTACTGAATTCAGTAAATACTGCAAGTAATTGAACTATTTTTTTTGTTAACTCTCTGCCTAACTTCTGCCAGCCCCACAATTAACTAGGCAATTCAGAATCATCTCTGTGGTAGCATTTCTTGGTTCATTCTAGAGCCATTGCAGAGCTGCCTGGACACATTGCTGTGTGAGCTGGTCTGGGTGATCCTGCTCTGGCAGGGGGGTTGCACTAGATGAGCTTTCTAGGGCCCTTCCAACCCCTGACATTCTGTGATTCTGTGATTTCTAACATTTTCCTATTAACTCTGTTAACAAATTGCAGTATCCTTGCTAAAAACTTGGAAGCAGCACAAGATGTTTCCAGCCTCCTTGAATATCTCTGGTGAGCCAGAGGGGTGCAGACAAGAAGAGTTTTGCTCCATTTTCCACACCTTTTTGCTTTACTTCTCCTGAGTGGGGTTCTTCTCTCCCTACATCCATCAGCAGATCCAGAGAGGTTCTTCTCCCCTCTCCTGTGCCCTGGGGAGGCCTCCCCTGGAATGCTGTGTCCAGTTGTGGGCCCCTCAGCTCCAGAAGGATAGGGAGCTGCTGGAGAGAGTCCAGCCCAGGGCCAGCAAGATCCTGAAAGGAGTGGAGCATGTGCCCTAGGAGGACAGGCTGAGAGAGCTGGGTCTCTTCAGCCTGGACAAGAGGAGACTGAGAGGAGACCTCAGCAATGCTTAGAAATATGGGAAGGGTGAGTGTGAGGAGGAGAGAGCCAGGCTCTGCTCCATGGCATCCAATGGTAGGACAAGAGGGAATGGGAGCAAGTTGGAGCACAGGAGGTTTAGTATTAAGCTGAGGAGAAACTTGTTTGCAGTTCAGGTGCCAGAGCACTGGCCCAGGCTGCCCAGGAGCCTGTGGAGTCTCCTTGTCTGGAGCCATTGCAGAGCTGCCTGGACACATTGCTGTGTGAGCTGGTCTAGGTGCTCCTGCTCTGGCAGGGGGGTTGCACTAGATCTTTCTAGGTCCCTTCCAACCCCTAACATTCTGTGATACTGTGAAGGAGTGCATCTAGCAGGCAGGATGTGCTGTCTGCTGCTGCAAGCTGGTACCTCATGGCATGTTTCAAGGGAGAGGCATTAGCTGTGGGGCTGAATGATGAATACAGAATCATGCATGCTGGAAGGGATCATCTAGTCCAAGCTCCCTGCTCTAACAGGGTCACCTACAGCACATGACTCAGGTTGACACTTTCCCTTCAGATCCTTCTATCCTCTGATAAGGTCCCTTTCTCATAACCATTTAAATGAGCTCTGTAACTCCTCATGTCAAACCAAGCAGATGACTTGTGCACGGCCAAGGGGCATAGCAAAGAGATGTCTGTCTATCTACCTACCTACCTTCCTACCTATTCAATAAAATATAGGACAGATGGATCAGTGCTTATTTATTGAACAAGCAGCTCATAGCCTTGAGGCAACAAAGGCAGGCATAGCAAATCCTGATGCAAACAGGGATAGGAAGGACAAAACCCCCAGACTACAGTGTGTGACCTGGGATGCACCACAGCAGCCTTGCTGGAGGGAGGAGGATGCATGAAGTTGGGGATAAGGAAAGGCAAACCTCTCCTCCCCATCTCCTCCCTGCCCTTAAACCCAGGAAAACAGCATCTAATTGGGGTTCTTTTTTCTTAATTTACCCATTTTTAGACACTAGGCTAAAATCACATTGCCTACTGCCAGCTAACATTGCTTTCTGCAGCACCTTACTAATAAAGCAGGGATCAGGGCATCATTAGCAGCACAGAAAACTCCCAATTGAATGATTTTGGTGATGTTTTGCACTATTTTAGCTCTGCTGGCCACTAGCTCCATTTGTGGAATTGCCTTTCTGGTCTTTGTGTAATCACCTGCTTCCCTGGTGTGGTGGGAGCTGCTGAAAAATGCATTCTCTATCCCTAGGAAGAACCTGGATAAATATTCTCAATAAATAAATAACAGTTGTCATTTTCAAAATATGACAATCTCCAGTTGCCTGTGCTTCAAGTGAATGACATGTCATTTATCCTAATAGATGTGAATGCATGTATAGTGCATAGGGAGTGAGTCACCTCATTCTTATTCACCTCAGCCTTGGGCTCAGTTGGGGGCAAGTGCCTCTAACAAGGTTTGGATGGATCAAATCACAAGGAGAAAAATCTTGGTCAATTATAGATGCCTCAGGCAAAAAAGGGAGGTGTCTTTTTCTCTTTTTTCCCCCCCCTTTAACCTCACCAAACACAGAATGCCCTTCCTGTTCCATTGGCTTACTGAAGGAAGCAAGTCAATCTCCAATCTGTGGAATTTCTGGGAATATCTCCTTCCCCCCTGTAATTTAACTTGCCTCAATTCTCCATCCTGATAATACAAGCAGTGAGAAAAGCTCCTAATCCTATTGGCACAGCCTCTTGTCAGCACCTCTTTATTTCCCTGCTTTAGAGGCTCAACATGTTTTGATTTACAATAAGCACTAAGATAAGTGCAGGTGCCCTCTCTAAAAGCAAGGTTAACTCACCTGAGATGAATTCTTTTCTTGCAAACAAAAGCAAACACATGGGCAGGAAATACAATTAATACAGGTGCTTCCCTGCAACTTAGCAAATGCCATTTGTCTGGAAATGACACAAATCCTCATTCTCTAAACAGGCCCCAGAGGCTTGATTTGTGTTATTGCTAGAGAGGAAGGATTTAAGCAAAAGAGAAATGGAGTGGTGATGGTGGAAAGAAATCCTTATATTCACAAAGTGTTTAGTTGCCAGGAAAACTACTGGTGTGCTATTTGGTGGTTGTGTTGTAAAATATGCAAGAAAAAGAGCCCAGACAAGAGGAGATATCCAAGTTAACTGCTTTTTTGCTGCTGATGTGTAATAGCCTGTGTCTTTGCAATATACCACTCAAGCATTCAAATCTGACTCATGAAACCCCTAATGATTTGCCGGTTGGTGATATCTTTCTGGGCATGAAGCATCACCAGAACCCTAGCACCTTGAGTCTCCACAGTAGCAGAAGGATGCTCCTTCCCAGCTCTCTCAAGGAGGATCCTGCAGGGAGCAGCCTGAGCTCCTGCTCCTAGTGGGGCTCTTTGCACAGCTCCATCCCTCCTGGAGGCATGGAGCAGGGGTAAGTCCATGGAATTGCCTCTCCTGCCACCACCTCTGAGGCTGCTGCTGTCACTAAGCATGCTGGAGCTCAGGGTTAGGATGTCTGGTGAGCCTATGCTACCATCACAGAACTGGAGAACAGGGCATCTCCTGGACAAGAGGTAATGCTATAAGCTTGGGGCAGAATGGCTGGAAAGCAGCCCAGTGGAAAAGGACCTGGGGCTGTTGGTGAACAGCAGCTGAAGCTGAGCCAGCAGTGTGCCCAGTTGGCCAAGAATGCCAACAGCATCCTGGCTTGGATCAGCACTAGTGTGGCAGCAGGACTAAGGCAGGGATTGTCCTCCTGCACTGGGCACTGGAGAGGTTACAGCTCCAATCCTGGGGTCAGTTTTAGTCCCCTCACTCCCAGAAGGACATTGAGATGCTGGAGTGTGTCCAGAGAAAGGCAAGGAAGCTGGGGAATGGTCTAGAGCACAAGTGTGGTGAGGAGCAGCTGAGGGCACTGGGGTTGGTTAGGCTGGAGAAGAGGAGGCTCAGGGGAGACCTGATGCATTTTGTTTTCTTGAGACTATATAATAGTCTCAAGAATATACAATAATTTAATAATATATAATATACAATAATTTAATTGTAAATTTAATAATTTACAGTTAACAGAATGAACCCTTGGTGTTCATGTACAGGTAGGTGTGAGGCTATCATAGCTGCTTACAGTCTAAGCAGCCAGTTCAAAATGGTATTTAGATGATAATTTTTCTTACCTATTTCCTTCATAATTCATAGATAACTGCTTTAAAAACACACTCCAAAATTACCCCAAACAATAATGACAACAAAAAAACACAGGGAAAAAAAGAAATTGTAACACTTAATAGGATCATCAGGCAAACAACTGCAATTATGTTGACAAGTATATTACACTGATTTAGGTATTCAGCTGTATCATCACCAAATTCACTAGCCTCTATTTCTTCCCCCCAAAAAGCAGTGCTCTGTGTGGTGAACATTTCCTGATCCTCAGGTTTTAAAAGCTGAGCTCTGCCTTTTTCAACTAGCCCTGCTTGGTTGGATTTCTGTAACCTGCCTTCAAGTTAGTTATGAGCCCAGGACTCAGCCTCCAGAGAGCCAACAGCATCATCTGGGCCAAAGCTGAAATACAGAGTGGGGTTTGTCTCCTTCCTCTTCCCTATCTTCTGATAAGCTCCATACACCTCAGCCTTGAATCTGTTGCACATCCCAAATATCCTCCACATTGGATCTTTAGGTGTCAGGAAAATGCTGGATGGATCCCTTTCTCCTGGAAATTCAGGATTTATTCAGGCAACATTTATCAAGCCTAGACTGCAGGCTGCTCCAGGAGTGATGAGCTGACATGGTTGCATGCTCAATTAAACCTTCTCTTCCCTTTTAAACAAGTGCATTAGCCTTCTAAATCATGTGCAAGAGTTCTCTCCTGCACTTTAACTGCATTAAAGTTAAGATGCCAAACTTTGCCTGCAAACCTTAACTTGGTTATTTGGAGAAGAAAGATTTAGCACTGCTTTTTGCTTTACTTTTTTTGACAGATATCAAAGTAAAATAAAAATTGCTTTAGAGGGTTGGGTTTGTTGGTTGGTTTTTTTTTTTCCATTTGATAGAAAACATGCAGCTTCCCTGTGGTGTGTAAAAGAAAGGATGAAAGCCCTACTTTCCACAAGTCTCAATTCCAGCTGCTGTTGGAGATAGCATCTTGGTGTCCCTGCTACCTCCAACACAACCCAGCAGCATACCATGGGGAAGAAGGAGGCCAGCTTTCTTCCTAGACCTTCTAAGTCTTCTTGGATCCTCAAAGCAAAAGACCCTAGTTGCCTTTCAAGAGAGAATTCTGAAGCTGAATGAAATTGCTGTCCCCAGAAGGTCTATTTCCAGGGATGCATATAGACCACAGCTACTGCCAAATTTCCAGTGTCTTCTGGGAATAACACCAAGGTGATAGATGTCATGTGAAAGGACAGATGACTAGAATGTGTCCTGAATTCAGAGTGTGCAGAGAGGTAGTAGCTAGCTGGCACTAGGTTCATAATTAGTCTCATAATTATAAGTAAATAGGCTTTTAGCATCAGCAAAGCCCCCATAATCTAATACTAGTAATCTAATCAAAGAGCTTGTGAAAAACAGATTCTATATCCATCTGATGATGTGATGACCTTCAAAATGATGATAGATGCTCCTAGCTGGCATCACTAACTAGGAGAGAAAAGCAGGTTTATTGTGTGCATGACCTGAAAATGGAAATTCCCTAGTTAAATGCTGATCTGCCTGCAGAACTCTGGAGTTCCAGTTGTTAAGTCTGTGGATAGGTTGGATGCATATACATAAACCAGAAAATAAAAAGGTATTATAAAACATAGAATAGAATAGCACAGAACTATTTAGTTGGTGTCACAGGTTAGAGCTAGGCCAGCCACTAATCCAGTGACAGATATTCTCTATTAACATAATATATTCTATTATATATTATATATACATTATATACATTATAATATAGTCTATATATTATATAATTATATATTTATATATATTAATTTATATTATATATAAATATATATTATTATATATTATAATATATTCTATATATTCTATATTCTATTAACAGAAAAAGAGAGAGAGAGACTTGTGGATTGGAAATGAAGCTAAAACTACTTTAATGAAAATAATAACAAGAAAATGAAATATATATATGTATATATACATACACACACACACAAACCCAATACTACACCCAACCCCCTCCTTGATGGCAACTACATCACCACTGATGCTGTGGCAGAAAGACTCACCAGCAGATGGGAATCAGATTCAGGGGCTGGATCCTACAAGTCAGGAGCTCTTGGACTGAGATTGAAGGCAGAACAGACAGAATCCTGCAACAGCAGAGCTGGGCTGCTGATCCTCACAAGGCTCAGATGCTCAGCCTTCAGCAAGAGTAGAAACCCAAGCCTCTCTTCTTTAGTCCTGGCTGGTAATTAGGTGCTAAATAGCTTATTGATGCACCTGTTTTGCTTGGGTCTCAGGCCTTATGTAAGGCCCAACCTTGGTGTCAAAGCTTCAGGGACTGAAGATGACATATGTGGCATGGAATACCTTGTTTTGATTCAAACTAGGCCTGTTGGAAGGGACCTGCACTGATCATTTCATCCATCATGGTGGAACCATGCTGGAGTAGTCTGTTCCTGAAGGACTGCACCCCATGGAAGGGACCCATGATGGAACAGTTTGGGAAGAACTCTAGTCCATGAGAGGGACTCATGCTGGAGAAGTTTGTGGAGAACTGTCTTCAGTGGGAGAGTCCCCATAGTGGAGCAGGGGAAGAGTGTAAGGAGTGCTCCCTGAAGGAGCAACAGCCACAATGTGTGATGAACTGACTGCAGCCTCCATTCCCTGTCCCCCTGTGCTGATGGGGAGGACATAGAGAAAACTGGGAGTGAAGTTGAGCCTGGGAAGAAGGGAGGGGTGAAGGAAAAGTGTTTTTTAGATTTGAATGCATTTCTCCTTATCCTACTCTGATATATAAGAAGATTTACGTCAACCTGCACCTCAGGAGGTTTTTCATCATCCTCATATCATCATTGGCCATTCAGAACTTAAATCAGTCCAATAGTTTAATTCCCTAGGCAGCCTCATCTCCTCGGATGGTAAGATTGACAGAGAGATAGACAATAGGCTAGCAAAGG
>VWZO01006420.1:513558-559593 GCA_013396975.1 Bucco capensis | reverse complement strand
TCCTGTTTCAGACAAGGCTGCTGGTGTGTTGACTTATTGCTGGGAGCTCAGGAAGAATAGATAAGGCAAAGCAACTGCTGAAGGTTTGGCTCACTGAGTTTTTAACCAGAGAGAGGTCTCCAAGAGCACAAGGACTGGAGTGCAGAGGCATGTGCCATGCAGCACCAAGATAAGCTTAGCATTTTCCTCTTATCAGTATGTACATCACCTTTGACATTGCTTGGAAAAAGCCATGTTGTGTAAAACAGGCACATTCCCTCCCCACAGCTCATGGAGCTAGAGAAACTGAAATCATATTTTATGAATGGGAAATGAAATTAGCCTGAAATTACAGTGATAAATGTAGCTTTAGAAACTCTTAATTCACTTCAGTCGAGTGATTAACTTGTGCCACTCCACAGTGCTCAGTTATTGCAAAGTCATTTGGTGACATTAAACAATTAAACTCTAGACCTGGGAATAATTTTACAAATCTTTATAGAACCATAAAGTTCATTATTGTTTTACATGCTTGCAAAGAAAGATGGGGCATAATCCAGCTGTTTACTCTAGCATAAAGCCAACCTCTGGGTAGAAAATGATAAGCTCTAGGCAAACTCCCAACTCTCCCAAAGGGCTCTTCCTTGCAGGACAGAGAGTTTCTTTGTTTCTCCTAGCAAAAAGTTCCTGGAAAAGACTTTCTGCTGGAATAGTCTGACCAGAATGATATCTGTGGGTGACATTGTCAGAAACAAGGCCAAGGGAGGTCAGTGGTGTGGTGGTGATAGGTTGGGCTCAAAGATCATAGAATCACAGAGTTGTCAGGGTTGGAAGGGACATGACAGATCATCTAGTTCCAATCCCCTTGCCATGGGCAGGGACACCTGGCACTAGAGCAGCTTGCTCCCAGCCCCAACACTGCCAGGGCTGGGGCTGCCACCACCTCTCTGGGCAACCTGGCACAGTGGCTCAGCACCCTCCTGGGGAACAACTTCTGCCTCACATCTAATCTAAATCTACCCTCCTCTAGTTTGGATCCATGCCCACTAGTTCTAGCACTACCTGACATCCTAAAAAGATCTTAACAAATAATCTGAAAGGTTTCTTCCTGCCTTAATGACTCTGGAGGAGCAGGGGGCTCTGTTGGGGCCAGCCCAGCTGCTGGTGAGCACTGGTGAGCTGAGTGGTGTTTTGGAGGCTGCAGCTGACCTTACCTGGCATTCATTGCACTGCAGACTCAAGAGGTTCAACTCTGCTTTGCCACATTCAGCCTGGTACCTTTCTCCATGTCATTCTCTCACCACAACAGGAACATTTTCCTTGTAAATAGCCCTCTTTCTGAGGAAGCAAACTGGGGCCCTTTAGGAGGAAAATGGTTGTTTTACTGAAAACACATGTGAAATGTCATGATTTCTCCATTTTTTCACCACCAAATTACCAGCTTGTGTGACATGCAACAAAACCAGAACATATGTATGGGTGTGAAAAGGGCTAATAACACAGCAGAAATAAAAATGTAGTGAATGTTCTCAGTGGTTTTTTTCAGCCCCTGCTCTCTTTTCACAGGGTGGCTCTCATATACACCAAACTAAGAAGCAATATGTATTTGATTTCTGTAACCTCCTTGTTGACAGTAAGAGCAGTTAATTAGTATAATTGATATTTGTATTTACTCTCTGTTGTTTTCTTGTGTAATTTTGGAGAGAGGCTGTTCATTCTTGCTACCCAAGCACTGAGTATAGGGAACAATCATGCCAGTGGCCCAAGGATTTTTAGGGATGACCAAGGACCCTAGGAGGTTTTGGTGAGCCCACAAAGCTACTGCAACAAGACACAGGCTTTGTGGGCTTGGTGAAACCTCCTAGGCTCCACATTCAGCCACCATCCCCACCTGGCCCTTCTTCATTCCTGGGGTCACCATCTAGCTGCTACAGCTTGGAAAGTAATGATTCAAGCCTGGAAAAGCTTATTTCCAAGTAGAAGCTTATTTCCAAACAGAAGCTTGCTCTGTTTTTTTTTTGTTTGTTTTATTTTGGGGAGGGGTAGGTCACATTCTGGCTACCAAATGTTCCTCATAATAAGCTGCAAGACTCCAGAGGTGATACCAGTGTGGCATCAAATGGCTGCATGACAATACTACTTACTGTAGCAGGAAACAGCTTCTCTCTGTGGCCACATTTCTAATTGGCCTGTAAGAAAGGAGCATTAGAGCAGTGGTGTAGAAGCAAGAATCATATTTGCACGAGGCTCATGGCTCGCTGTGGCTCATCCAGATACCACTTTACAACTTCACTCATCAAATCAGCCCAACCACAACAGGCTCTGGTACAAGCCAAAGGGGGAAAGTACCATTGTAAAAAACTGAATACAGCTGCTTCCATAATAGAACTAATTGCATATTGCATGGCAGAGCTAAATTAGTAGTGAAAACAGTTCTAAAACCAACAGACAGTGAAACATGACTCACTGAGGAATTGCTGCCAGTTGGGCGAATTCTCCTTGGCCCCAGTTCAACAGCCCACACCTGCATCTTCTGAATAGTAAATATATAATAAGACATAATTACTAGAAAAACAGGCAGCTCTCCGAAAGTGACAACAGGCTACTTGTTTATTGGGATAGTGAATAGTATATAATAAGTTTGACCCAAAGTACTTGTGAGCCACCTGGGGTCACGAGGCAGAGGGGAGAAGGACAGCACAATCCCCAACTGGATGATCCACCAGAGGTTAGCTGGCTGCTTCCAATCACCCTGCTACAGTGATACAAACCTTCCCATGCTACTAAATCAAAGGAGGGTAAATAGGAAGAAAGCATAAACAATAATCACTGTTAAAGGAAAAAAAATCAGATATTTATAGCCTGGCTTAAATATTCAAGCTGCAATGATTTTGGGATGTCTCAGCTGACTTTACTCACACTAATAGTTCCCTCAATAAAAAACAGATGTAGAAAGCAAACTTCATCTGTTCCTTTTGCTTAGGGTTCATTTCTCCCTTCTCTTTCCAGAGGAGTTTTGTGACTGTGGTGCTCACAAGTCCCCAAGAGAGGTGGAAATCAGACTCAGGATTCAGCGAATGCATGCATGGGGTTTGCTCTCTCAGAGCTGGTGGTGACTGTCAGAGCCAAAGCCCTGCTCAGGCTCTGAGAGTGGCAGCATCCAGGCACCATTCCCAGTTTGAGCAGTGATTTTGAAGGACATTGATGTGCTTGAGTCCAGGCTTTCCTTTCTCTCATAAACTTCCTTCCTCACTTATTTCTGCAGAGGGTAGGTGGGAAATCTTGGCTTCTCCCGCACCTTTATCAGCCTAAAGACATTGCAATACTTCACCTGCTTCTTTCAAAAGCTATTTTTTTGCCTGTCTCTGGACATGATTGGAGAACAGCTCTACAAGAGGCATATTAACATTTTGCACCTCACCTTCAGAGCAGCAGCTTTCACCGACCAAGAAATGCAGACATCTAAATTCATTTAGCATTTCCACTTAGTGCCTCTGCGTGTAGTTCATGGAAATAGTGTCTCTCCTATATCTGAGCTCTCAGAGATGCTGACTTCAGACTTAGGAGCAGTCTGACTGAGCTCAGGCAGTTTGATGGCTCAGGTCACAGAGCTGAGCAGCTAGTAGGACATAGCTAATATGTGTGCCTTCAAGAAACATCTCTCCCTACTTCCAGCAGCCTGATACAGCACCACTGCCTCAAACAAGGCCATGTTCTTCTGCTCATCACTCCCACACTTGAAACTGTTCCCTGAGCAGTGAAAAATCCTCATCATTTCAAGGTTATTCCCTTCAGCAGAAAGGAAGAGGAGCTCTACCTGTGCTGCTGGGGCAGCAGGTGCCACAGCTGGAATAGCTGTCCCCAGGGTCAATAGAACAACCCCATGCCACCATGCTCTAGGTCTCAATACAAGCTATTCTCTGTGAAGATCCTTCCTGTACTTGGTCTGGATTTTGGATCCTTGTAATACCTCTTACTGCATTGCTTTTGGGGACAACAACAAGAGGAGCTAGTGATGGGTCCCTTAAATTAGACATGGTTGGTGCAGCTTCACTCCATGCTGCCAAGGGCTGGAGGAGCAGCTGGAATCAGGAGGATGTGTTTGCTTGACAGGGCACATATGGATACTTTGCAGTGCATCACATTTCTGCCATGACTTAAAGAAAATGTAAACTGTTTCAATTGTATACAAATCAGAAGCAGGTACAAGGCAGAAGAAAGCTCTCTGCTTTCCAAGCTTTGTAAAGACACATTATTCTATAGCAGAGCTCTCCAAGCATTCCCCTCCTTTTCTATCCAGAAATTCAGTCTTGGCAGGTTTTTAGAATTGCCCATGTTTATCTGGGATTTCCAGACATCTGGGAGTGCTATCAAACTGGCAGCCACACTAAATCAGATTTACTGTGCATGCACTCAACTGCATGCAGGCTGGAAATGCCATACAGGGATAATGTAGATCTAGTCCTGCACGGAGTAAAGCTGCTGATTGAAACAATAGGAGATAAGACAGGGCCAAGATTTCACTCCACATTGCAGTAACATATTCAAAGAAGTAAAATTTTGCCCAGTTTGGGGTATTGCTGTGTGTGGTACCTTTTTACTTCTAGAGATCCAGGTTCAAACTCAGTCTGTAGGACTATAGATTTTGTTCTGGTCTCACCTCCATGCATTTAATTTCCATCAACACAATTCTTGAGGGCATTACAGAATCACAGAATCATTAAGGTAGGAAGAGACCTCTAAGATTATCAAGTCCAACCATACCTATCACTAACATGTTGCCTGCCCTGGGGAGCTCAGACTAGAGCAAGAAGAGGTGGTTTAGTTCAAGACTGAAAAGCATCAGGATCACTGTGTAGGGAGTTATTTGCCTTGAGTGTTAGGCTTAAGGTAGCAGAAGCCTCACACACTACTAGAAGTAAAAATTTGCTTAGCTCTGAATTCAAACTGTACTGCCAGGAAGGAAGGAAGAGGGAAAGGGAAGGAAAAAAAGCAGGCATCAAGCTCTGGTTTCTCCCTTTAAGACACTGAGAAATAGCTTAAACATAAGTGTAGGTCGACTGGGAGCCTCCATCCAACTAAGGTGTTAAGCCATTTGTGTGCTACAGAGGAAAAATTAGAGTGCAATGCAGAAACATTTGTCCTCTTGCTTATGCTCAGCCTGCACATGTTAAACATTAATCTTTTCTTGTGTTCAGTGTCAGTTTTCCCCCTGCTATGCATGCATATATATGTGTACAGGGTGCAGAGACCTCTAAGATTACACTTTTCTCTGGTAAGCTTTTAAGAGCTGAAGTGTCAAATATTAAGCAAGCATTTCTGTGAAGCTTTGGAAGATCTTCAGAAGGTTTTGTTATCAGCTTCTTGTTGGCAGGCTCATGGCATTGCTTAAAACCTGGTGCCAGCCAGCACTAACAACCAACCTTTTCTTCCTCCACCACATCAGCTCCTCAGTGCTGAATATTTCTACTCATATGGCAATATTTTAGCAAGCTGCTGAATTTTGCTTCAGTGTAACTTCAGGGACCAAAGAGCTGCTCTTTTTCAGAGTTTCAGAGGAATGGAATAAATTTAGGTTAAGTAACGATGATTATTCTAGGCAAAGATTTCCTTCATTTAATCTTCCCCTAACCCAAAAATGCAAGCAGCATTACCACTCATCTTGAAAAAAAAAACCAACAACCAACCAACCTAATGAATTTCCAAGGGAAATTAGAGAATCAGTCCTAAAGCATTTGGATTAGGGAATCTAATTCTGCAGCCTCTTTGCATAGGAAGGGAAAAGCAGAGTGGATGAGAGCCACATGCTCTGCAGTTTCTCAGCCTGGTACATTCAGTTTTCATTCTCCCTCTCTCTGACCAGAATCTGTTTCATTCTCAGCACCCTTCTTGCTCCAATAATGTTTTTCTTTCATTTCTTTGGTGTGGCTGTAAATTTAGACCCATAGTTAAAGTCTTGCAGAGGTCTGACCTTTATTCTTATGCCTGACCTCCAGTGCCAGGACTTGGCCTCACTCAGAAACCATCTGGGTGTTTGGTCACAGAATCATTAAGGTTGGAAGAGACCTCTAAGATCATCAAGTCCAACCATCCCTCTCACTGACATACCACTAAACCATGGCTCTAAGGAGAGCATCTAAATATTTCTTAAACACTTGGTCACCAGCAGATGAGTCCTGGCTGTACCTTGAGTGAGGAGACCATGGCTGCTTGGCTGGCTGAAGAGATGTTGACATGCCTACACTAGCACCATCAACTCCACCTTTCCAATATTTCCCTATCTCCTTTCCACTTTGAAGCATTCCCATGGAAATTCAGCAAATCAAGACCAGTTGTATCTTCTCTGGAAGAGAAGTTTCCAAGTTCTGGAACTCCTATGGTGTTTAAGTGTCTTACAGCAAGGCAGCACTCAGGAATGTGGGGGTCACTTGTGGGCTCCAACACCCTCCCAGCAGGAATGGCAGTGTGCTCTTCTCAATGGCATCCAATGGTAGGACAAGAGGGAACGGGAGCAAGTTGGAGCACAGGAGGTTTAGTATTAAGCTGAGGAGAAACTTGTTTGCAGTTCAGGTGCCAGAGCACTGGCCCAGGCTGCCCAGGAGCCTGTGGAGTCTCCTTGTCTGGAGCCATTGCAGAGCTGCCTGGACACATTGCTGTGTGAGCTGCTCTAGGTGCTCCTGCTCTGGCAGGGGGGTTGCACTAGATGATCTTTCTAGGGCCCTTCCAACCCCTGACATACTGGGATACTGTGCTGGCTCCCCAGGGAACTGTGGGTCTAGGAGGTCCATGTTTCTTGCATCTCCATATCTCATTTGCTTAGTTTATAATGTAAACCTTTTTTTTCTGTCTCTGATCTTCAGTCCAGAGGGTGGTAGGAAACCAGCAAATGATCTTTTGCAACAACTAGTGATAGGACAAGAGGAAATGGCCTCAAGTTGTGCCAGGGAATGTTCAGGTTGGATATTAGGAAATATTTCTTCCCAGAGTGAGTTGTTAGGCATTGGCCCAGGCTGCCCAGGGCAGTGGTGGAGTCACCATCCTGGGAGGAGTTTGACGCACGTGTAGATGTGGCAGTTAGTGACATAGTTCAGTGGCATGCTGATGTTGGGTCAATGGCTGGACTTAGAGGTGATCTTAGAAGTCTGGGTGTTGTTTAGTACTTTATCCAGTTCCTACTGGGCTTTTCCACTGATTTGGACATGGTGTGGGCAGCTCTACCTCAGCTTCCAAATTGCCAAGTGATGCTGCTCCCTCACTCCTGAGCCCCTGTGCCACCTTGTCTGGTCAAAGCATGGCAAGTTCTGGGCAGGAACAGTGTGCCAAATTTTGTGTGTGAGATGAGACATAGGGGTCTTTTTTTTGACAGGTATCCTGTGTTTCCTGCCCCTGCTTTACGTCGGAGTCACAGTGGGAAGAGATGGGATGGGGAGGCAGGGACTTCCAGGAGATCTTTCCCCACCACCAAGGAAGCTGCACTCAGAAAACATTCATAATCTCTCTTCATGGACATATAGCAGACAGGAGAACATGGCTGAATCCTTCCTGGGAATGATTTGCTTGGCTCCTAACTGTGTGCATGCACATGTACCAAGCCCTGCTAGGAAGATCTCTTTTAGGGATATCTTCAGGATGTCTCTTGAATCCCTGAAATATGATAGTGAAAGAAATTCTGGAAACCAGGGGAAAACTCAGAAATGGCTACAAACACAATTAGAAGGTATGGTGTGCTGTCTGCAGCTTTAATAAAGGTTGGTCTGCAGTGAAACACAATTAACGTGTAAGATAATGCAGTTTCCCTCATTTAGCTCTTCACTGGGTTGCTAAACAAATTCTGCCAGTTAACTGGCCTTGGTAAGCAGATGCACTCCCCACACATGAGCTAAACCACACTGCAGACTGGAACAGGTGCAGGGATTAGCATAGGATGATGAATTTGTCAATTTACCAACCCTACATGTTGACAACAAAGAATGCATTTTGTTTCAATCACTCGACACTGAAAAGCACTTTTTTTCCTCCTCAATCTAAGGAGTCCAAGGTGAGAGGGAATAACAATGAAACTTCATCAGGCATGCTAGCTTTTATTTGAAATGCTAGTAGAGATGATATCCAAAAAGTATGTCAGATGAATTCTAGGCACCAATTAAGAAGGGTAAGTATGCCATGCATTTTGAAATGTAGGCATCACTGGAGGAAAACATAAGGAGAGCTTCTGGTTCCTTCTCTGTGAGCAAGGAAGCTATCGCAGAGAGGAAGCTGCATAGGGATTGCTGCTGAGGGAAAAGGCTGTGCACAGCATGAGATTAACCCCACAGAGAACTGGCTGTTTGTGCTAATATTTTATTCACATCCTAGTTTATCTCAGTGCTGGTTTTATGGTTATCTAAATTATTGTAGAGTCTGAGTTCCACAAGCATCTTGCATCCCAGTGATGCTCATGGGCACCTCTCCAGTTCAGAGCTAACAGTTCTAAGTACCAATTTGCATCTTCAGGTAGCTAAAACCCTTGAAATCTGGGCTCTAGTGCCCAGATCCCCAGTAAGGATCAATACTTCATGCTCTGCCTTGCCCAGGAACATGCTGAAGGACAGTCAGTCATTTCTCTCCAAGGATGTCTTCTTGAACCCCGCAAACTTTGTGATGTTACCTTATACTGGAGCATGATAATTGCTATTAATTGTTCCATCAGTCTCTATGATTTCCCTCAGTTCTCCAAGAACAACTCAGTTGAGGTGAAGTTTCTTTGTCTTTGCCTTTCAGCTAGGGCTGGGTCCTCACCCAGCATTAATCAAGGCACTTCCATTGTAGTCAAAGAAGCTAAGCCAACATATGTTACTAGGGAACATTGTGCCTATAGTGTGAATAACAGCTGAAATGTTGCTATTCTCAGCCACTTTTTTCACATAAATTATGCTAGGTTTAAGTGTAGATAATGAAAGCCTGGAATCAGCCTTGGGTGTAAATGGGTATAACTCTTTTGACAGCAGGAACATTGCATTTGGTTATCCCACACCTGAATTTAGCCCAGTCACTTCAGCTTGGCATTATCAGTGGGAAGATGTGGCTGGGAGTTCATGAAATGTCACAGTCTTTTTGCTATAAAGGTGACACTTTAAATTGTCTTAAAGAGTAAGTGTGCATTTAATTTACATTTAACAAGGATGGTGACTGTATATCATTTAAATACTAAATCAGTCTCAAGTTTAGTACGTGCACTAAGGTTTAAGAGTTACAGTAGTTGGGCAGAATGGGTCAAATTCATCCCTAATTCAAAGGGGTTGGCTCTTTCTTTACTCTTTTGGGGGTTTGTAGGGGTCTTTTTGTTTTCAGAATCTTTCAGCACAGAAGATGGAAGAAGCTTGAGACAAACTGAACACTTCCTTGCTCATGTTTCCATCTACCTAGTAAACCTAGAGAAAGATGAGGGTTCCCAAAAGCTGACTATTCTACTGCTGATGCACAGTTTAAAACTGCATATCTAGGTCCTAAAAGCACAGGATAACTAGCCAGAGATTTTTCATCTGGAGGTGAAATTTCAAACTGTAAATACATGATCATTCCAGAACAGAACAAAACCCAAAACATTGCTCAGGAATTGAAATTCCAGAGTACAAGATGATAGAAATATTTGTTCCAGTATTTGTTTTCTTAATACCATTAAACATATTTTGTTATACTAGGCAAAGAAAACTCTAATACAAAGTCATCTTCCTGGGGAACTGAAGGGCTGAGTTCTAAGAGGGTAGGAAGATTTCTTGTTCTCTCTACTGTTTCAAAACAGATTCTCATCAAAAGTTGGAAATCTCTTCAAAATATTTTTGCCTCTAACAGTTTTAGTCAAGGAAACAGTTCGTGTGTAAGACTGCTGCTAGCTTTATCAGGAGAACACATGCTACGTGCCTACACACACCTAGAGGATGGAGGTTTGAAGATAATTGTGCCTGCAGGTACTTTAACCAAGTGCTGCAATTTCTATCCAATGCAGAAATGCTCTTCAGCTTCCCTTTATCTTCCTCTCTGCAATATTTCCAGTACTGCTGGAGAGGGAGGGAAAAACATCCTCCCCTCCTTTTGCAGGTGAGTGTCATGGCTCTCCCNTGCCTAAGATCATGCTCTCTGGGCAACTTGCCCCTGGCTGTGGCAAGAGAGGAGCCCCGAAGAGGAGATGCAAGGACTCCCTGAAACAACAGCTCAGCCTTGGCCACATTGCTCCCCTGAACTGCTCTCCTCTGGCCTCCACTCAGCAGCTCTGCACACACACTAGTTTGAATGCCGCCCATGGTTTGGAGCAGGCACGCAGGATCACTCTGGAGGAGAAAAGACAGCGTAGAAAGAATCGTGTCTTGCAGCTTCTACCTCCTGAGGAGTCCTTGTGCTGTGCCTTTTGCAACTGCTCTTGTCTGTCCCAAATTGGCCTTTGCAGCCAGCAGCGCTTGGATAAAGTGCTTGGGAAGAGCATGGATGGAGCCCTCCCCGGAGCTGCGTTCGCAAAGCCTAGCCGTGATGTCATGGCTCTACTATCTGAATTCTTTTTCCTGTCAGGAATTTAAGGCTGAGAATTAGTCTTCCTGGCCAGAGCAGCACTTGTTTGAGACCAGCTCTATGAGTGTAGCAACAAATGAGAAACAGATCTTTGCACTTTTTTAAAGCTTATGACAAAGTCTCAAGAACAAGAATGTGACAGCAGGATCTTCTGTCTACAGGAGGCAAATGGAAACTTCTCAGTGTCTAAATGTGGGTGAAAAAACCTAATCTGAGACTATTGTCTTCTTCTGTGAGTTTATATTTTTAACATCATCAGATAGAGAATATCAGATCATGGAATTATTTTGGTTGGAAAAGACTTTTATGATCATTGAGTCCAACTGGTAACCCAACACTGATCATTGAGTCCCACTGGTAACTCAACACTGCCAGGTTACCACTAAACCATGTCCCCAGGCACCATATCTACACGTTTTGAACACCTCCAGGGATGGTAACTCCACCACTTCCCTAGGCAGCTTGTTCCAGGACTTGACAACCCTTCTGGGGAAGAAATTGTTTCTAATATTTAACCTGAACCTCCCTTGGCACAACTTGAGGCCATTTTCTCTTGTTATGTGGAAGAAGACACCAATCCCCACCTCACACCAACCTTCTTTCAGGGAGCTGAAAAGAGCAAGAAGGTCTCTCCCAAGCCTCCTCTTCTCCAGACTAACCAACCTCAGCTGCTCCTCACACCACTTGTGCTCTAGACCCTTCACCAGCTTCCTTGTCCTTCCTTGGACACACTCCAGCATCTCTATGTCCTTCTTGTAGTAAGGGACCCCAAATGAGGTCCAATATGCTTTGTAAACCTGTTTTTTCCTTTGGCACCCCCATTTACAGCTGTATGTGACAGAGAGTGTATATCAAAGAACAAGTTCAAATTCTTGGCATCAGAGTGAAAATTGTCATTAATTAAACATATGTGAGAGGCATTTTTACTGATGAAACCTCATGATTAGAACTGGCTTGATTTAGACTTCCTTTTTAAACCTTTGGGTTTACAGGAGATAGTAACATTCCTGTGAGCCACTGGTGTGCAGCTTGCCTGTTTTTTAAGGCTTAGGGTTGAGGAGGACATTGGAAGGGCAGGATGTGCTGAAGCCACTGAGAAAACACACACAGTCATTTCACTAGGACCAGAGCTTCATCTGAGGTTTGGTTAAGCCTGATCTCTAACACTACATCTTCTGTCACAGCCTGACAAGCAAGGCTGAGCTCTTCCTATTTATAGGATAAAGCCTAAAGTAAAAGCACTTAATGCATACAGCATTGAGAGATCATGTGTTAAACAGGAGAGTTTTCTTCTGTAAAAATAAAAAAAAAAGCCTCCTTTGGCCTTGAATTATGATAGAAAGTTTTGGCAAACAACCTGTTTACATCCAAGATGATATTTTTTGTGTCCTCTGGGGATTTAAGATCCAAGAGTCATATTTGATTTGCCAGCTTGGAAAAAAAACCTTGTTATTGCAAGTTTAAGTCATTCCTGCTCTGCAGCACCTGCCATGCTCATGCTTTTACTTGATGGCATGTGTAGAGCATTTTAAAGTGGCTTGCCTTGACTAGATTGATTGTCTTTACATATATATATATAATTCATAGAATCCTAGAATGGTTTGGGTTGGAAGGGACCTCTGGAGCTCATCTAGTCCAACCCCCCTGCAGTGGGCAGGGACATCCCCAACTAGATCAGGTTACTCATGAACACATATATCAGATTTAAACTGTGTTTTCACAACCAGCCCTGAGAACCTTTGCAGTTGCCTAAGACTGAGAATCACCAAGAATTTGGCTAGATACGGTAAATAGTTTATCCTCACCACGCTTTGAAGATCATTGACCTTCAATGATCCCATATGCTGTTTGGCAGCTCACCCTGTGCTCAGTGCTGGCTCTGTGAAAAGCTTTCCAAGCAGTAATTGTTGATTAGGCAGCACCTCACCACTGCAAGGCAGCTAACTGCCTCAGAAAGGCCTTGGCACAGGGTTTATGTGCCTTGTTTGCAGCAGTAGATGGAGGCAATGTCCAGGTTGGAGTCCAGGGCTCTCCCATCTTGTCCCTACCTTCAGACCCAAGACTTCAGATGACAGGAAAAAGGATGGATAATGTTGTAACCTTCTTGCTTTGCAGCTTATTTTGAATTTTTTAAGCTTTTTGTGTATCTTGGTAAGTAGCTGTCAAATTAAACAGAAGAGGAGTGGAGGAGGGAGCATTAGATGTCAGAGCCCAACTCAGCCTGCTTCCATTTAGTCTAGTTCATGCACTGACATTTTCAAACAATGCACTCAATTTTTTTTAGACTAGGAATGAAAAAGCATATTTTCCTCTTTCAGCCTGTGACCTCTTCTTTTGCTGATGACTTCAGTCATTGTTTGTAATAGTCAACCCCTTGGGGCAGAGAACAGAGCGATTCATTTGTACTTGGGGCACTTGGATTTATAGACCACTAAACAGACTGAAATTATTCCTCCTTGAAGCTTGCATGAGACAGACTTCAAAACTAGAAACATTGCCAAACTGAAGCCCCCAGATCCAAATTTCAGAGGACAGTGTAACCTGTTTCCAGAGCAGGCTTTTGGAAAGCTCTCTCTTTTGGTTATTCAAATTAATAAGCATTCACTTTATGAAGGAACCCACCAGTTTGTAAATACTAGTCAGTTAAGGTAAAGTTTGATGTAGATCTTTGTCAACATATCAGCTAGATAAAGCATGGATTGTTTCTCAGAAAGTGGTACTGTTGCAGTGTCTCCTTGCCAGCAGCTGCTGGCCTCTGTAGGTTGCTACCCTCCCTGGTGCCATCTTATTTGGGCACTTCCTTACCCTCTTCATGTACCATCAACAGTTTTGCTTATCTGGCTCCTGTAGCTGTATGCCAGGCACTAGAGAAGGCTGAAAGGCAAAATTTGGTCAGTCACAGTGCAACCTCCCAGCAGTGGGATGAGCTCAACAGCAACACATGGATGCCAGCAGCATTGCCTCACCTTTCAAGTGCTGTCTTCTGGGTGATACCAACTCGTTAATGAGAGAAAGTTAAAGCCAGGATTATATACTTCAGCTTCACCCAAATCTGAGCCAGCACTGGTTTGCATTTTGGAAACCAGGACCTGACAGGTGAGGATTTGCAAATCCAAATCTCCTTTGATTTTTGTCTGTAGCAGAGACAGGTCAAACACAGAGCTCATTGCTCACTCTGAGGAAAATTCTGCATTAAATTGGAACTGGCCTGACCCTTCCTTCTGGATTCAAGTTTGCAAAACCCAGCTCTGACAAACAAGCTCCCACAAAAACCAAACAATCTCCAGTTTGATCATCTCTGCTTTGCTTATTTCAATAGCTCTTTTCCAGTTCCAGTGCTTATGATAATAAGAATAACAGAAACCAAAGTGAAACCACAAGTTAAGCTGCTTATTATATAATTTAATTAGACTCCACTGCATTTTCTCTTCCAATTCCCAACTTACAAGGCTTGAATTGTTAGGTACATTTTTCACATTGGGATTCTGAAGAGTTTATTTTGACCTGGCAAATGATTTTAAGTCTGAGGAAAAGCAGGTCGAGCAGTGGTGAAATAAAATAGGAAGCATGCAGTTTCTTCTCACCAAGCCTGGTATCTGCGTGACTCCAGCACACAAAGAGCTGGTGTGAATTTCAGGCACTGTGCCTGCCTTAAATCAAGGCATTTGCAGAAATTGGTTGTGACACAGGTTTACCCAGTGGTCTTTGCTGAAGGAGCATTTTTTTGGTGGGGGGGAAGAACTTTTACATCAGATGCTCATAACTTATTGGCTTCATGAAGTCACATGTGCCATCGAGTTAGGAAGGAAGGAAAAAACATGTTGTTTAGCAAGCCACTCACCTCCCTCCCCCCTCTTCCTCTCTCTCCCTCCCTTCATTCCTCTTGCATGTGCTTTTTCTACCTCAGGTCCCTCTTTCTTTTGCAAGGCAAGGTCCAGAGTTTCCTTTCTGAGGGCACATCTGTTGATTTATACTCCTTTGAGCCGACTGGCTGATTGTCCCCAAACAAACCATTTAACATCTATGTCGCCAGGATACTCCTTGTCTCCCCTTCATTCTTCCTTCCCCCAGCCCTCCCTACTTTGGCTTTAAAGGCCACATTTTCCAAGAGGGAGACAATCATGAGAAATAATGTTTTTTTGAAAAGGGAGTGATTGTCACTGAAACTGATAGGTCTGGGTGATAACAAAAACTGTCATTGCCTCACATGGAACATGTGCCCCGGGGACTGGGAAGAACAAAGAGATCCTTAGAGAGGAGCATCCAGCCATGTGCTTCCTCTCAGCTCTGTGGCACCAGGCAGAGCCCAGAAGCCATTTTTCTCATAGGCCACTGGGACAGATAAATGAAGGAAGCATTTGAAGGGTTTCCATTTAAAGAAGGAGTTAAATAGTTGAGTCATTCTTTTCAGTTGTATTATGCCTTCTGTGGTTTTAGAGACGGCTGGGTCACTCGAGGAAGGAGCAGGGAGATGCTGCCTCTTCCAAATGTTGGGGCTGCTCATAGAATCATAGGATCACAGAATTATAGAATCATAGAATCAGTTCCAACCCCCCTGCAGTGGGCATCATGGAATTATAGAACCTAGAATCATAGAATTATAGTATCATAAGAATCAGTCACGGAACCATAGAGACATAGAATCATAGAACTGTAGAATCATACAATCATAAAATCATAGAACCATAGAATCACAATCATAGAATCACATAATCATAGGATCATAGAATCAGTCACAGAATCATAGAAACAAAGAATCATGGAATCTTAGACCCTTAGAACCACAGAATCAGAGAATCTAGAATCATAGACTCACAGAATTATAGAATCATAGGATCACAGAATCATGGAATCTTAGACTCTAGAATCATGGAATCATAGGCTCACAGAATTATAGAATCATAGAATCAGTCAGAGAATCATAGGATCACAGAATCATAGGATCTTAGACTCTAGAATCATGGAATCATAGGATAACAGAATCATAGAATCATTCATAGAACCACAGGATCACAGAATCATAGGATCACAGAATCATAGAATTAACCATAGACTCATTCTGGTTGGAGAAGACCTCTGAGATCATTGAGCCCTACTCCCATGCTCACCACTAAACCAAACACCATATCTACATGGTTTTTGCACTCTCCCAGGGATGGTGATTCCACCACCTCCCTGGGCAGCTTGTTCCAATGCCTGATAACCCTCTCAGTGAAGAAATTCTTCCTAATATCCAATCTGAATCTCCCCTAGTGCAACTTGAAGCCATTTCCTCTTGTCCTATCACTTGTTACCTGGGACAAGAGACTGACTGCCACCTCACTACAACCTCCTTTCAGGTTGTTCTCCATGGATCAGCAGGAATATCAGCTAGGGAATATGGGCTTTCCTCCTGTCCTCCTCCTAAGCATCAGCTCTTCAGTTCTTTGGAGGGAAAACATCACTTTCTTCTTGTGTTTGCTTTTTGTAGCACAGTGAAGTGATAAAAAGTACTCGTTTTCCTGAAGGATTTCCTAGAGAACAGAGGAAAGCAATATCCTGAGTTTCTGGATGGCCAATGCCAAGCTTTCTGCTGCCTGTTTAATCACCTGATCTGCTGCTATCTGCCAGCTCTTAGCTGTTCATTTTGCTTTATTGCATCAACTGCAGAGTGTCACCACTCACATCCTTTGTGTCACTTTATTATTAAGAGATGCAAAATTAATAAGTGGCAAACCAGTAACTGCAATCACATCTGAAAATGAGCCCAAATAGCATTAGCCACGCTGATCAATGATGGCTATTATAGCTCTACAATAAAAGGAAATGCAGCTCAGCTCCAGTGGGAGAGAAGAGGACTCTGTGGGCCACTCACAGGTCTGTAGCTTTTCCCTCTGAGGGATCCTGTAGGCATTCATCCAGAGAGTCATGTTTTCCCTGGTAGTTAATGAAGAAGGCTTTTATTACTGACAGTAGTACATGGCTGAGCCCATGGACCAAGATGTCCAAGCTCTGTCTGCAGAAGCTTTGCACACCAAAACAGGGATGCTGAGGGAGCAAGGACACAGGTCTGGCTTGCCTAGGCTGAGCTAGAGATACAGAATTAAGGTGAAGCTCAGGTAAGTCCCAGGTTCCCCTATCTCTTTAAATCTAGCTGTTGAGGTGGAGATACCATGAGAAGCTTGCTGAGTGCTTTAAACAAGCACTACCTGTTGCCACTGCTGCTGCAAGTGGTATTATTGCCACTGCTGAAGGTGCACCTGGCCAAAAGATGAAGACATCCTACCTCATCCACTACTGAAGACAATTAATTCTATTTATTTACTTATTTGGTGCTTCTTACAGCTGAATCTTCTGAACTATAGAACACAAAATTAACTATCTAAATAATATCTGTATCATATCAATAGCTGTGAGAATCACAACTAAATGAGTATAATCAGGTGCAATATAATCAGAGTATAATTCAGTATAGACAAATAAAGGAAGAGACTTCTTCAGGCAAAATTGTTGCTTGTCTTATTTTCTCATAGGGTAAAATCTCACAGAATGTTAGGGGTTGGAAGGGACCTAGAAAGATCATCTAGTCCAAAATCTCCAAGAGGATGTTATGGTTCATTATAAGATTGTATATAAAATGAAACATAATCCTGCACTTCTTATATCTACATTCCAAGCCCCAATGTTAAATGATAATATTCAGCAGCTTACTGTTGTCAAATGACATAAAGCAGGAAGGAATTGTGTTTTGGTGAGAACAATATAAGAAACAATACCTATGTAGGGGGTTAAACTGAGGGAGCTTCAAGAGGCACACCAGGAGAAAGGGACAGCATGAAAGGTTTGCTGCCTTCCCTTCTATGGAGAGCTGGAAGGTGTTCATCTNTCAGGCTTATGTTCTAAGCCCTTTAGCAGCTTGGGAGCCTCTGTCCCCTCTCCAGCACCTCCATGTCCCTCTTGGAGTGAGGGGCCCAAAACTGGATGCAGTACTGGAGGTGAGGCCTCCCCAAAGCTGAGGAAAGGGGCAGGATCACCTCCCTGCTCCTGCTGCCAACACTGTTCCTGCTCCAGGCCAGGATGCCATTGGCTTCTTGTCCCCCTGGGCACACTGCTGGCTCAATTCATTCAGACACACAGAAAACCTTCCCAAAGGGCAACCCACAATCAAATTGAATTACTAATATCCAACAGAGCATGTCCATCTAGGCCTGTCCTGCTGCTGCAGGTGGCAGCTGTGGAGGTTGTAGGGACTCCAGAACTTCCAGTGGTGCCAGCAGTATTCACACGGCCATACTGGGGCTGCCCAGATCTTGACTCCCTCTTCAATGCTGCCTAACAAAAGACCATTCTCCCAAGAATTTCTATGTTATAGACAGAAAAACAACAACAACCACACAAGCTGAATGGTCACCAAGAGCAATTACAACCACAGTGCACATGATGCACTACTGATTTAATCTGTTTCTCTTTCCAAATTGCTTCAGACTGTGTTTGTTTGCAAGCTGTTTTATCAGATTCAGGCAGGACTAATTATAAAGCAGAGGCAGCAGAAGTGTGCCCTCCACGAGGGCTCTTGGAGCTTGGGAAAGCCTCCAACCTCTTCCCCAAAAGCCCTGAGGACTCAGTGGGGTGGAGCAGAGGTGTGCACTGGGATGGGGAAAAGCAGTGAGGGAATATGAATGAGAATCAGATATGTTTTGATCTCTCTAAATCCAAAAGGATTAATGGCTGCTGGTGGATGGTTTTGCAACACCATAAATATAACATTTGTTGCAGGGTGAGGATTTAAGAGCAAATCCAGTAAATAAGACAAACTAGACTTTGCTTTCTCTGAATGCTTAGGGGAAAGAGGGAATGAACTCTGCTGTAGCACTCACATCTCTCTCATGGCAGGGCTCACTGGTTGACAAGTCCACAAGCCCAGACAGGGAGCAGGTCATGAGGCTGCACATTACTCAGCTTTGTGTCCAGGTGGTTTTTGAATCTCTCTAGGGAAGGAAACTTCACAAACTCTCTGTGCAACCTAGTCCAGTGCTCAGTCACCCTCACATGATAGAAGTCTCATGTTTAGGTGAAGCTTCCTGGGTTCCAGTTTGTGCCTGTTGCCTCGCATCCTGTTGCTTGGCCATGTCAAGAAGGCCCTGGCTCCATTCTCTTGACATCCTCCCTTCAGATACTTTTATCCATTGATCATATCCCTTCTCAGTCTCCTTTCCTCCAGGCTAACCATGCCTAGCTCCCTCAGCCTTTCCTCACAAGGGAGATGCTCCAACCCCTCAGCATTATTATAGCATGGCCAGGCTGGAAGGGACCCTAAAGATCATCTAGTTCCAACCTTCCCTCACTGAGCAGGGATGCCAATCACTAGCCCAGGTCACCCAGGGCTGCATCCAGCCTGGCCTTGAACACTGCCAGGGATGGAGCATCCACAACCTCTCTGGGTAACCTGTGCCAGTGCCTAACCACTCTCTGGGGAAAGAACTTCCTCATAATCTCCAATCTAAATTTCCCCTACCTCATCTTATAACCATTCCCCCTTGTCCTATCACAGTCTGACTGCTTAAAAAGTCTCTCCCCTTCTGTTTTATAATCCCCCTTTAGGTACTGGAAAACTGATATAAGATCTTTTCAACCTGGAAAAGAGAAGGCTTCGAGGGGATTATTGTATTATTATTATTATTATTATTGTATTATTATTGATTATTATTATTGATTATTGTAGCTCTCTGTTGGGATTTGTCCAGGAGCTCCATGTCTCTCTGCTGAGGAGCCCAGAACTGAACACAGCTCTCCAGGTGAAGCCTAACCAGGGCTGAGTAGATGGCATCAGATTTATAAAGCAGACACAAACCACACACAAAAAAAAAAATCACATGAAGAAGAACCCAAAGACTACTGGAGGTAGTGTCCTTGAGGAGGCCGTGGTCCTGTTCCCATCCACTACAGCATGCTCAGGTGAGCTGGAGGAAAGCCAGGTGTTCCAAACCCAGGCTCTAGCCTTCTACACACACTTATTTCAAATGAAGAAGTCCAACGAAACCCAACAAACCAAAACACTGCCTGGTATTTACTAATCACAGGTCGACTGATTTCCCTCTTAGACACACTTCTGCTGATGTATTTCACCTTTAAATCCCAGCACTAGGTGTTCTCTGCAGATCCTGTCAGAATGCTTCATGCTGAATTCCTCACTGCAGATTCCTGGCTCAGCCTTGCTGCATTATGGATTCTAAATAACTCCATGCACGTACAAGACACATCTTTCTGATCCATGCAGCTTGTGTCTCTTGTAAAAATTACCTCTAAATCTTACATTTCCCTTGCAGCTCGTCTATTATGTGTGGGGAAAGCAGAAAGTTTCTTTTCATTCCTGTCTGTCTTCCATTAAACTCAAGAACTCTATAAATCAATAATAACCTTTTAGAGATGAACCTCTTTGTAATTATGCCTCCAAAGCCAGGTAATTGTTTGCATATTTGTTATAGAGAAATAAAGAAGGGAAAACATGTGTTTAGTGTGATTGAAATGGGGGAAAAAAAGACAAAGAAAAGCAATTGACCTGAGTTATCAGCATTCATTACATTCACACTTTTCATCAGCATTTTATATTGCTCGTAGCCAATTAATTTCTTCTGCAGAAGATTCAAGTCACTCAATCAGACAACAGGACAGGGGAGAGCAGAGTCTCTGGATTGGGATCTGATTTGGATTTTATTACAATGTGGTCTTTATTAAGGATAATAATCTACAACCTCTGAGTTAAGGGAATGGTTGATTTCAGTCAAATCAATCTTTGTGTATCTCTCTGATGCCTCAGTGACATTTCCCAACAGGAAGAGGCTGAGAGCCCAAACGGGAGTGAGCTCCCATTAAGAAACAACACAGACATCTTGAAGGCACTTGGGTTGGAGAATAAGATGACAGCAAGCAGAGTGCCCTGGGGCACTTTTCCAGGATGCCTACTCCTTGTGTGCCAGCCATCTGGGTTCAGTTAAAGTGCTTGCCTCTGTGTGTGTGTATGTGCACACGCGTGTGCGAGGGGAGAGGTGGGCTCGGGTTGCAGGCTTCAGTGTGGGCTATGCTGGGGGCTAAACCTTCCTGCCTGGACCTTCTCAAATCCTCCAACATCATCTGCTGGTCCCTCCAGAGGACTAATTTCAGCAGGACCAGCTGCAGGGGGGATGTTCAGCGTATTCTTTATTCAAAGTGAAAGATGTTAAGCAGGAAATATCAGGAGCCCTCTTGTTCGGAGCGAAGAGAAAGGAGGATCGGGGGGGGGGGGGAAAATAGAAACTGGAAAACATCCATGAAATTAGTCCCAAATCATTGCCTATACTGAGCATTTCCTGACAAGCTGTCTGTCATATATTTGCAGCAGGTTATGCAAAAGTCTCCTCTGCCAGTAGCTTATCCACATGACTAATGTGAAAACTCAGCTACCAGCACTTCAGAAACGATGTATGCCAGTGTGTTTTAGTTGGAATTTAATCTTAAAAAGGAATGTAATATTTCTTTTTTGAAGGGAGAACTTGTACAGGATTGGGCTGGCAGACAGCTCCAAGCCACACATTCCCTCTCCTTATTACCCCTAGAGCCAAGACAGCTTAAAAAGACAAGTGTATCAGTCTGAAGAGATGTTCTGTTCTGTCCTTGTGCCCTCAACCCTGGGGCAGTTCAGGCAGGGGAAAAAAGCTTCAACATGGCTAGGAGAGACCCCTAAGAGCTGCAGAACTGGGAAGGAAGGACTTGAACTCTGTATTCCCACAGAGATGGGGGAAACTCAGTAACTGTCAATTCTGAAGGCATGAAGCCTGAAAAATCTTCGGGGGAAAAAAAATCAAGTGGATTCACATCCTGCTGATGATCTGAGTGGCATGACACCAGGGAGAAGGAAGGACCACTTGGATCACATGCAGGACTGAGTATACAACAGAAAAACCTATAATTTCATTTTCCCTTGTGCTTTCCTGCATTCAGTTGTAATGGAAATTGCATAACTTAGACAATTTTGATAACAGATTTCTTAGTTTTTAAAAAACCCCAAACCACTTCTAGAGCTGTTAGACTGGTTTCATTAAATTTAGTGGATTTGTTCAATGATCTTCACCAATGACAGAATAATCTGAGCCATAAGGATACCATGCAGGCAGGAGGCAGAGCTGTGACAGTAGCATTAGCCATAGAGTTTGGGGCACCTTCATGCAAAAACACCTTCCCATGGCTAAGGGTCTCAGTAGCCATCTCCTAAGAGAGCCTCAGCTCATCAATTTGCTCATTGCTTAGAAGCAGCTGTATTATCTACTTGGTCCCAGAAGAGTATGATCAAAGAAAGTGGTAGACCATAAGTAAATGTCCTCCTGGGGCTTTACAGTAAGGTTATATTTGTGTATTCAGGTTTATGTATGTACATTTCCTGTCTGAGCCAAAAGGAAAAATGAGTGAAGGAGCATTCAGCCAGATGGGACTTTGCCATGCCTCTTGAGAGGTGTCCAACTTTTTAAAGCAAGAAAGCAAAACCAGACTAAAATTGTGGAATTGCCTCCTGGTTTCATCTGTATCCTCTGATGCCATGTGATGATGGATGCAGAGAAGGGTTAGCTACCTCATCCTGGGCCAAATCCAAAACAGGACAGCAGTTCCTAGGCTAGTTCTGCTGACCATTCCTCAGGTTGCCTTATCCTTTCAATGAATAAGCATTATTAATGACTTGCAATTTATGTGAGTAGTTCTAGAAGTCTTTAATGAAGGAAAAAACTGCTTTCTTGGGCACTAAGAAACAGCTCCTGCTCCCCAAAAAGTGTGTAGAGCAAATGACTACACCTTAGAAATAATAATGACAACAGAGGCAGAAAGGAAGGACCATAAACAATATATAGGTCTTTGTAGTCCCATTTCTGTGTCATATCAGCTGGCCTGTATTGAACAGCCCATGAAAAAATTATTGTGCTTGGGATGAAGTGGCATTAAGAGGAAAAATTGCAAATTAATTCCCTGAGCAGCTCCTGTGAAGCTGGTGGAGTTGCCCTAGGGATGAATTTGGTCAGGTAGACATGTCAGCTGGCCATAAGGCATAATTTGAACCTCTACCTTTGCCAAATGAGCAAATAGACACACACACACCATTTATTGCCGGTTCTGTTGGTTTAAGAGGTGCTCTGTATTTCAAAGCTAACATTTGTCCCACTTGTTGCTGTGGTTGTCTCTTATTAACACAGCAAATAGCTAATGAAAATCTATGGCTTTGGAAAAACCCAGCTCATAAGTTAGGACTTTAAATTAGTTTGCCTGTCACACACACACAGCATGGTACCCCAGCACTTTTTGTCTCATTCAAGTCAGCCCATTTATAAGGACACCAAAGCACCTTGTACAAAGGGTGCAAGGAACATTTTTTTCTTTTTTTTTCCAAGAGGAAACAAGCCTGGCTCAACTGCAAACAGCTCATGCTCTATTTCAAGTCAGGCAGCATTCATTCCTCATGCCAGAGAACCCGATTCATCCAGGGCGTTACTCCACAAACATCGGCAAAGTTCCACCAGAGACTAATTTAGTCCAAAGTGCTTGAAACTCTTGCTTAATTTATACATGTTTCCTCTTGGCTTTGAAGCCAACAGTCCCTGTGCTTCCCTCACTGCCTTCTCCCAGACAGGGCACCACTGTGCTGATCCTTTCTCAGTCTGGTCCAGCAGGGCTTGTTCTTCACGTCCCTCAGCAGAGTGCAGAAGGAGATGCCTGGAAGCCTTCTTCTTTCTCAAGTTGTTCTCCTTCCTCAGGTGTCCTCTTCTGCAAACAATGTGACACCAGCCTGGCTGTGATAAGAACATGACCTCTCCAGCAGGCAAGTCTGTCTCCAGTTTTGGGCAGGCATTTTCATAGAATCCTAGAATCCTAGAATGGTTTGGGTTGGAAGGGACCTCNCCAGAGGAGATGTTTGATTTGGATAACAAGGTGATAGCTCTTACATGTGTCCATTTAGCAGAGTTCTTCATTGCCACATGTGCAAGGATGCATTTGTGTAATTCAACAGCAAACTGTGGCAAGTTCATCTTAGCAATAACTCCCTGAACCCCTCAGAGGCTAATTTAATGCATAACATTTAACAACATCAGAAGTTTGGACTGTTTGAAGTGTCCTCAAGCTTCTTTAATCTTGAATATAACATATCCTTTGAATACAATCTTGAACTTAATCTTGAATATAACTTTTGAATCCAGTCTTGAATTTAAACTTGAATATAACATATCCTTTGAACAGCATCTTGAATTTAATCTTAAATATATGTCCTTTGAGTTCAATCTTGAATTTAATCCTGAATAAAACATATCCTTTGAATACAGTCTTGAATACAACACATCCTTTGAATACAAGCTTGAATTTAAACTTGAATATAATATATCCTTTGAATACAATCTTGAATTTAAACTTGAATATAATATATCCTTTGAATACAATCTTGAATTTAATCTTAAATACATGTCCTTTGAATTCAGTCTTGAATACAACATATCCTTTGAATACAAGCTTGGATTTAATCTTGAATACAATATGTTCTTTGAATCCAATCTTGAATATAACATATCCTTTGTATACAATCTTGAATTTAATCTTAAATACATGTCCTTTGAATTCAATCTTGAATTTAATCCTGAATATAATATGTCCTTTGAATCCAATCTTGAATTTAACATATCTTTGAATACAAGCTTGAACTTAATCTTGAATATAACTTTTGAATCCAGTCTTGAATTTAAACTTGAATATAACATATCCCTTGTACACAATCTTGTATTTAATCTTAAATACATCCTTTGACTTCAATCTTGAATTGAATCCTGAATATAACATGTCCTTCGAATACAATCTTGAATATAACATATCCCTTGAACACAATATTGGATTTAATCTTGAATATAACATGTCCTTTGAATCCAAATTTGAATCTAATCCTGAAGATGTTGTATCCATCTCTTAACAAGACATTTGGCTAGTGAATGTCCACCCCAAAGATGGCATTAACACATGGCATGGAAGTGTGGTCCACTCATGAGGAGGTGGCATCCAAGCTGCAATCACTAGACTTCCCCTAAAAGGAGCTCCATGAGGGTTGGATTTGCAGAAGCTCCTCCCAGGATAATTAAAGTAGTGAGCTGTTAGGATTTTTTAAACAAGGTTTCTGGCCCTTTACAAAACATGTGTGCTATATATCCTTAAACATGACATGTTTTCCTCAAGGAGTTCCTTGTCAAGAATCTTTGTATTTAATGGTGGGTGATGATGAGAACATGCCCTAAATGAAACCTAATTGAAAATGAGATTATGGAACTTTACTTCCTCTGTAAGTAGACTTTCCCTTGACATATTGTAGTCAGGCTTTTATGCATTGAAGTCTTTAGTGTTAAGCAAACTGACAAATACAAGGTTTCTTGGAGAAATGAAACAAAAAAACCAACTCCACTGAGATCTGATTTACATCTGCTGGTCTCCTGCAGCAGGAGGAAGCAGAGCTGTGCTCCAGAGGAATATACTTGAAAGAACACAATCCAGTGGGTAACAAATTACCAAAAGGAGTTAGTTTAGAGAGAAAATCCTGATGTCACTCAAATAAATCAGACATCCAAACAAACAAGCCTTAACTTACTAATTACCCTATTGGTTGTCAAATAAAATCTTAGTCACTATTAGTGCAGCTGCAACTGCTCCTTTGCAACAGCTGGTGAAGGAAATGGGCTGAGTTGTTGTGTCATTATAGACAGTTAAAGCAAATGATTTTTTTTTTATTGTTTCATTTATTTATTTATTTTACATTGAGAGCATGAGGTGATATTTTGCTTGAAGGATTTTATACCCTTTTCAGCAGGCAAAATATAGAGTCTTGGTTAACTGATTCTCAGGGACACCTCAGGCAGAGTTTGCCTGGCATATCCCCCCAAAAATGAGCCTTAATTTACAGTTTTGGATAATGCAGCACTTTAGAAGCCCATATGCTGACAATACAATACTGGAATTGGTTGCTTAATTAAATACTAACTTCCAAAACCAATAGCTAGAAAACAAATTAGTGCCCTACTTTTTCACGATGGACCTGATACTTTTTACACTTGGGCTGTGATTCTGCAAGTGATATTATTCCTGGGGAAGAAAAAAAATCTGTGTGTGGAGAGGTCTGAGTTTAGTTTTTTGGGGTTTTTTAACCCTTGAAGAGTTGCTGAGTGGTTATGGCAGCAAAAATGATTCTTTCTTCTTGGCAAAACTGGTACTCAGCATATTTATCACAAGCATGCTGCAGGGTTAGGTGCTGGGGGTAGTGGAAGCAGTCTAGGTATTCCTTGTACACCTTCTCCCTGGAAATGATGCTGAAATCTGCTCTTCCTTTGCCAGGATAACAGTGCTTCTGTCCCTAAGTGCAGCCTGAGTGTGAATGACATGAGCAGTAGAAGCAATTAGAGTATCAACAGGAGCTAATCTTCTGCCAACAGTGCTGCTCCCACCTCGACTTTCAGTTCAGACAAAACCCTTGATAAAGTGCTTAGGGATGAGGTTTAGGCATCTGATATTCAGATTAGAAATATCCTTTTGCTGAGAGTGGTCTCCTCTGGCCATGTATTTCACATCTCTCCAGATGGAAGAAGATGTAGCTTTGGGTAGAATAATTGCTCCTGCTGAGCTGTGGAAGCTGCAATAATGCACCGATGGGAATCGGAGCTGTGGTTGAATGGCCAAGGAGAGGAAAGAAAGCAACCAGCTGTTGAGCTTTCAGCCAAACAAATGCACAGCACTAAAATCCTGCTGCTCCAGCTTGCTGAGCACCTGAGAAGCTAAGATTCACTGGTCAAGCTTATGCAAGAGGGAGCTGGGTCCTGATCTGAACACAACCACACCACATGCCATGCAAGAAGAGGCAGCCCTCATAGGGTCACTGTCTTACTGCCCTGTCTGTGGGGCTGTTAAACGTGGGACAAAAATTCTTTCTGATAAGGTAGAGTTGCACATCTGCATCTCTGAGCACTGCCAAAGAGGAGGAGAATGACCTTTGTGTTCAGAGGTGGTTTCTTATGAATACTTCTAGTGGTAGATTTATGATAGGTGTGGTTGGACTTGATGATCTTAGAGGTCTCTTCCAACCTTAATGATTCCTTGTGCCTTTTTGGGTGGATGCTAAGAGCATCCCACTGAGACTCTCCATGTGCAAAAGGGATGCTTCATGTTTGTGCAGGGGTAAAGACACTTGTGTGTGAATGAGACTGCAAGTATTACCAGATTTGGCAGCTGATACCTGTTAATAAGGATCTGGGAACTCCCTTGGGACCTCCTGGCACCAGTTTTGAGCCTTAGTGTCTCAACTGGGATAAAATAGATAGCACCAAGATGATTCAAATAACTCCAAACTCAGCATAGACTAAGATCTAGAGGCACAACTCAGCAGGAAGGGTTGGGACAACATCTCTCCTCAGGCTCCAAAGCAGGACTGTGACTACCTTGGCTTCAAAGGGACCTCCAGTGAATATGCCCAGGGCTGTTCTGGCCCTGAGGCTGGCTGGCATGGGACAGCCTGTGTCCCTGCTATTAAACTGTCCATCCCCTCAGACAATTGAAGGGGATGAATGATTGATTCCTAGTGCCTGGAAACATTCTTCAGTGCTATTTAATTTATTGGTATGGACAGAGTCAATGTGAACTGAGTAACAACCGAGTCCAGACAAGGAGCTGCAGTCCAGCTGTGGAGGAGGAGCATCCTCAGCCACCCACAGCCAGGAGGCAAGGATAAGGGAGGTCAGCAGTATTGCTCCAATTTACTACCATACTGCTGGGCTTCTGTCTTTGCTGTCCCCTCTCCCAAGAAAATTCTGCTTTCTTCTCCTTTTGGACTCACTGATTGTGAGTAGAGAAATATTGCCACCTGTGAATAGTCAGCCATGCCATTAGCTTTCTTTAATGGGACAGAGATTGAGCCTATGATAGTTAAATAGATGCTTACAGCCACCCACCCACACCTCCAAGCACTGGATTATTGCTGCACAGATTTTAGGATAAATCAGAGAGGCAGATTTTCCATTTCAGTAACTCAGTCAGTTGAAAAACATGGAAAATACACTCACCTCCAGCCATATATTAACTTTACAGCATGCAAATCTGACTAATCCATGTTTTAACTGGAAGAAGGGAAAATTCAGGATGATGGAGTGCAGTTTGCCACANAGGATACTGCAAAATTTGTCAAACCTTAGTATACAGCCTTCACCATTAGGATATCATTTTCCAGCAGCTCCAAGTGGAGTCCTTTAGCCTCTGCAGTGAAGATAACATCCTAATTTTTCATTGATTTGGGCTGCTGTGTTCCTTAGCATGCACATATGCCACTTTCCAGCCTGATTCTCTCTTGTAGTACTCAGATGGAAGCTCTTCCATCCAAGCCACCACCTACAGGCATGGTGAATGTGGGCCACAAAGCACACAAAGAATCAGAAGCACTTGAAGAAAAAATTGCAAAGAGCAAGGAATAATTCTGGCTGAGACTGGGGAGGAGGGGGGTGGGTGGGAAAGTGTCACTATCTCTTTCCTTCCAGAGTGTTCTTGCCTGGTGTTTGCTCTGGTTTTTAGTCTTATCCCCTGCACTGCTTTGTCCTTGCATCCCCAGGATCTCTTTTTTTTCCCTGTCAATGCCTGAATGTCCTGTCCCACTCTGCATGGTATATTCTCTGCTTTTCTCTTTCCCCTGTGCTCACCACCTCCTCACAGAGCCTTAGAGCCTAGAGAAATGGGTGTAAAATTCTTTTCCTATTCCACGTGGCTCATTTTTCTTTCTGTGCCTGCTGCATTTTCTACTGCTCACTCTGTATTTGTATGTAAATATCATTTCAAACTCCCTTTCTCTAAAAAGAGGGGCAGCTAGCACAAATGGCCAGCAGAGCTATAGAAAAGCCACCACAGGACATACATCTACAAGAAAGAATACACTGCATTTTGATACCAGTAGTTGCAAGGTCATTAATGGCAGGAATAGGAGCCAAACAGTGTTAATAACAGACTAGAGGAGAGCTGAAGAGGCTTCAGGCTTCCCATGAAAGCATTTAGGATTTTATTCAAATCCTTCCCTGATAGGAAAGAGATGGGAGGACTAGGAGCTTGCTTCCACCCTAGGCATTTCTTTGCTAAGCCATAGTCAAAGTAGGATGCTGGAAGGAGCAGTGTGTCCTAACCCAGCCAATGAATACTTTATCCATTGACCATGGAGGCAGTGGAGCCACCTTTATCTGTCCTCTTCTACCTGCAGCCCTCCAAATTCATAGAGGATTTAGATTATCTCTTTCAGGGTAATTGCAGGGATCCACACTTGAAGGGGAAAACAGAGAGATTATGAGAGATGGAAGAAGGCAACAGAGAAAGTTAACCTCCTTCTTTTNAGCTCTCCCCTCAACCTTCTCTTTTCCAGGCTAAACAGGCCCAGATCCCTCAGTCTTTCCTCATATAGAATCATAGAATAGCTACAGCTGGAAGATACTTTGAAGATCATTGAGTCCAGCCTTTGAGTCCAGTCCTCATACTCTCAAGACTCATTCACCTGGATGAAGATGAGTGAGGTGGCTCATTCCCAGGTGACTGTCAACCAGAATTTGGCTCCATGATATAATTAGTTGGAAAACACGGGAAGGGAATTTTCTCCAACAATTAAGAATGTCAACTAGTTGGGATCTGGCTTTCATTTCTGCTGTTTACAAGTTTCATTTAAGTTGGGTGAGACCTCTACAAGCTCCAAACTGAGCAATTGTGATCAGCTGTTCACTGAGCAGCTGATCAAGAACTCCTTGCTTAATTAAGGAAGAAGAGTGATTAGTTTGTCAAGGTTTAAATCCCAGAAGTCTGTAGCAAAAGAGCTACATGGAAGGATTCCTATCAGTGTATTTATTGACCTTTAAACCCTTCAGCTCTTCTGTCATTGATGTTTAATCGAGTCACTTAGGCTGTCAGGCTAATAACTAAGATAATGAAGTAGTCTAGGACCTTGGTTTACTACTTTGTTAGTCTGCTGCTAATTTTAGAATGCTAAAAATAGGTCCACTAAAAATAAGACATTGTGGGTGGGTTTTTGCTCCTGAAACAATTGAACTTCTGTTACTTCCCTTCCAAAACTATTAAGACATGATTAGATTTCAAAGAGCTTCTTTTGTAGCAAAGGCTAATCATCATTTTTTTTTGGTGAAGGGCTTCCTAAACCAACTTAATGTGGTGATTAGATCTGAGGAATCAGGAAAGATGAGATTAGCTACTTGTTTACAAACCTGTGGTTCTAAACAGGAACAGAAAATAACTCCTATGGCAGAGTAAAGGCATCAGGAAGGTGAGGTTTGGGTTTTGGGAGTTTTTTGTTTTGAAGGACAATATCTTTAAAAATCAAAGTCACTGAAGCAGAAGCAATCACTGCTAAAATGTTTTACCAGGATGCTCATTCCATGGGATGTCTGTAAGGACAATTCAGGTTCTTTAGATGTTTCCTTGAGCATGGTTTGTTTTTCTAACCTCAAGTTGAAATTTAGTTTTAAGTCTAATTTTAATTTCTTTATTTTACATTTATTAAGTGTGATTTTATGGAGTCAGTTTCTGTGTGCACAATACTTAGACTTCAAAACAGGTTGCTATAGCTGCAATTTCTTTATTGACCCTTAGTTTACTGGTCTATATTCTTACCCTTAGAGCCATTTTAATATCTTTGTATTTTGGTACAGCAGGCAATATGCATACATGACAGCAGTGTGGGACTTTGCTAGAAAAAAAACCTTACCTTCAAAATCTATAAAGAGTTCTAGGAGATTTTAGGCAATAAAGAACATTGAGGGATGTGTTTTTTGGGAAAATATCCTAACCTTACCTTCGGGTATTTTTAATGGGAATTTTACTTAATGGGAATACAAAAAAATAAATTACTTTTTGACTCTTTTTTTCCCCAAAGGGCTAGCTCCTCTTGTTTGCTTTAAGCTTCTCCCTTCCCCACCCCATGGCAGTTTGAGCTGTCAGCTCTGCAGCTAAGAAGACACTTGGCTAGTTGATTGGCCCACAGGTCAACAATTGCTAAGTTGACTTTGTCCTCCTGTTGAGAAAAATAATTCCCTGAGCTCCCATCTCTTCAGAAGGCATTCTCTGAAATGGAAGTTGTGAGGACAGCCTTAGATGTCCTATAGGTTGACAAATTTCCTGGATTATTAGTGTGGAGTTCACAGCTGATTGGAGTAGGTAGGGGGAATGATGCTCCCACTACTGACAGCATCCCAGTCCCCTACTGACTTGTGATTTAATACCATGGCCATGTCTAATAACAAACCCAAGTCTTTCAGGCTGAAACTAGATCAGTTTTACTTGTCTGGGAACCACTGTGCACACGTTAAGACACAATACAAACAACAGTGATATCTCTGAGGCTGGATCCATTCTTTACTGCACTATCAACCTGGTGGCAGCTTCAGTGTTAAAGAATTCAGAACACTGCTATGATCTTGCACTGTGGCAGCTTATACCATCTTCTGGGTCACATCCTTCTCCTTGTGGCTTTGAATGAGATGAGCTTTTGCTTTTAGTGGGCCAGGCAGGAGGTCAAAGGCTTCATTCAGCAATCAGACTTTTATCTGACCAAGCTAACTTGTGTTGACCTCCCCCCAAAAGGCATCCTGCTAAAGGTACAGTCCTCTGCATCACTGCTAGCTTCTGATATGTTGATTGCCATTCTTCCCTCCAGCATCACCAGCTGGTAGGCAGCATGGACCATTAACCTCTTGGCATGTTTGGCTATGTTCAGTTCTTTTGTTAACTGGCTGTGAGCCTCTCAAGTTGCAGTTTTAGGGAACAAGGAGGTTCTGGCTTAGAGCTCAGCTGATGTGGGAGGTAGCCACATTTCACACCCACATTGCCTCACTCTGTGCTCCTCAGGAACACTAAGTGAGCTTCACACTGTATAATGTGATGGCATTTTGGTGCCCCATTTTACAGCTGCTGATGGAAAGCATATGGGAGCACACATGCCTAGGGAAACAGCATTCTGCATGTCAATATGCCTGTTGGCATTGGATATCTCAGCTAGACACAGCTCTGCTGGAGTATCACAGTATCACAGTACTACTGCCAGGATTTCACTGCTCTGAGAACAGTCACTTTACTCTGTTTTTTTCTTCTCATTGCATCACAGAATCATTATGGTTGGAAAAGTCATGTTCACAGCATGTTCTCCCAGACAGTGTCTGCTTCTAGCTGTGACAACACTGATGGGGAGAGCTAGTACTAAGGGTTGGGGTGCAGAGCAAGGGCACTGCTACAGCTTGGATCCCACCTTGGGGTGAAGGAAGTAACAAGGTGGCACCTGGAGGGAGAAAAGGACAGGAGAAGTGACCCTAAACTGACCAAGTAGGAATTCCATCCCATGGATGTCATATTCAGTGTAAAGCTGAGGGGTCACCAGGGTCAAGGTCCTTCTTCACTGGCCAGTGTCTGAGGAGCTCTTTGTCTATTCTGTATTCCTGAATCCAGTTTCTCATCTGCCACTGAGTCGAGTCTGGGCCTTCTGCCACAGCATCAGTGATATCATTGCTATCAAGGGGTTGGGTTCAATATTTGGTTTGTATTTATTTCAGTCTATTTCGTGTTATTGTTATTATTTCCATTAAAGTAGTTTCAGTTTTCTTTTCCAACCCCTAAGTCTCTCACCCTTATTCCCTTTCTCTTCCCTTTTGGGAAGGGAGAGGGTTAACAGAGAGTTTCTGTGTAGTGACCAGCCCAGCCCTAGCCCCTGACACTTGCACTAGGCACCTGAATCCTGCCCTAGATGGCAGTAGTAGGACAAAGAGAGACAGAAAGCATTTGTCCTCTGTGTCCTGCCTTGGAAGTGACACTGCAGCATTGCTTAAGGCTGTATTTGACAGTGGGCATGAAAAGGAATACTCATTTACATTGCACTGCCAGCTGTAGCATGTAGGGACACCAAGATGGAAAAACTCAGTATTTCTACTCATAGTCAGCCAGAGTCCATTCCTCAGTGTGTATTAAGATGTCTCTTGCTTGTTAGTGTCTATACAACATAATCATAGAATCATTATGGCTGAAAAGACCTCTGAGGTTGTCCAGTCCAAGCATCCACCCAACACTGCCATGCTCACCACTAAACCATGGCCCCAAACACCACATCTACATGTTTTTTATACTCTTCCAGGGATGGGGATTCCACCACCTCCCTGGACAGCCTGTGCCAATGCCTGAGAACCTCCTTGGGGAAGAAATTCTTCCTAATATCTGAACCTGCCCTGATGCAACTTGAAGACATTTCTGCTTGCCCTATCACTCGTTACCTGGGAGAAGAGACCAACCCCCACCTCAGTCCAACCTCCTCGCAGGGAGCTGTAGAGAGTGAGAAGGTCTCCCCTGAGCCTTCTCTTCTCCAGACTAACCAAACTCAGTTCTCTCAGCAGCTCCTGATAACACTTGTGCTCTAGACCCTTCCCCAACTTTGTTGCCCTTCTCTGGACGCAGTCCAGCACCTCAATGTCCTTAGTGGATGGACTTGAATGTCTGATAGTGCCTCACTCTGCACTGCAGAAGGCTTGATCTCCCTGCTCACTGCAGGTAGTTCATGCCATGGGTTAGTGCTGGTCCAGCACTGCCCTGAGTAACACTGCAGCCACTCATCCACCCTCCTGCCTTGGCATTCCTGGATATTTCAGGAGCACATCTGAGTTACTTTCTTCACCACAGCTGTGTTGACTCTGAAAGAGAAATGGTGGCCTTAAAAAAAGCCACCTCTCTCACTCAGTGAAGGGATTTCCAAATTGTCAACTGAGCTTCCTTCATAGCAGAGATTTCAATCCTCTTCTGCTAGTCAGTATACTTGGATGTGTTGCTTATTTTCTGTGCCCTTATGGCCTTTGTAAAGCTGTTCCTTTCCTTTAGAACACATTTTTATTAGACTCTAGGTACCTGAAAAATATTTTTCCATGAAAATAAATCCAAGTGACTAAGAACTTTGAAGGAAGCCAGAGTCTTTGCCACAAATGCCTTTAATCTGAGCAATAGCTATGCTCTTATTTATACATTTATATTATATTCATGTGGATATCTCTGTGTGTACATCCACGATGCTTATTATTTTAGATGTTTTAAATGTATTCATCAGTTTCCTTTCAATACAGATTCTTTTCTCACTGTTGTACTCACTACATCTAGAAAATGGCACAAAAAAATAAACTATGCAGAGTTTTTTATCTCACACGACTTAAAAATAGCTGCTTTTCCCTTTGTGGGAACACAGTGGCTGTCTGCCAGTGCCCATCCACACAACTGGGATTCATTCAACAGCCTCAAAGATTCTGTGAAACAATGAATTTGCCTCCCATGTATGATCATGCAACAGCAGTGTATGTGCAGCTGATGTGTTGTGGGAGGTAAAGGTCTTGCTAGCTACTACAGCAACAGCTCTCCCTTTTCTTGACTCCAGCATGGTGACTGCATTTTTGGGTGTCTGAGGGTTTGTATGTACAGGGAGAGATTGGTTTTCCCTGCAATAGCTGGAAGTCCTGTAGGTGCTGAGCTCAGCTTACAGAAGATTTTTCTCCGCAGGCAAGCTGGGAGTTGGCTTTCTGTCCACAAGTCAGTGTTTGTTCTCTCTGCCAAATCTTTCCTGCTCCTGTGCACTGAATTGATCACTGCTTTATTAGTTGGAAAACAATCATTTGACTCCATATTTCAGCCAGCAGTTTCTTCTTTTTTTCTTCCTTTCTTTTCCTCTTGCTTACAGCTTGCCTTTGTGTAGGGACTTACTGCATGCACATAGCCCTGGCCATGTCCCACACTGGTTAATGACACCTTTCCTACCTCAGATGAGTCACTCTTTGCTTCCAAAATGGGAAGTCATTTCTCTTTTCCTCTCCTAAGGACTCTTGTAGTGCTGCTGGAGGAGAGCTATCTGCTATATTTAAATGATATGCTTGGCTGTAAGTCACTGAACTTTGAAATGCTTGTTCAGGATTGGCCCAGATGAAAGCACACAATGTTAATTCATAGAATCCTAGAATGGTTTGGGTTGGAAGGGACCTCTGGAGCTCATCTAGTCCAACCCCCCTGCAGTGGCCAGGGACATCCCCAACTAGACTAGATCGGGTTGCTCAGAGCCCTGTCAAGCCTCATCTTGAATACCTCCAGGGATGGGATGTTGGTATTAGCCAGAAACCCAACAAAAAGTAGATGCAGATGTTGCTCCCTAAAGCAAAGTGCTGGTGGTGACATCTAAAGCATCTTGGTTACCACTTGTCTTCTTCAGCCTGCTACTGGAATAGGTGCAGTGCTCTGCACTGTTTCTTCCCTCTGCTAAAGGAACATTTACTAGTTTGTCCTGCTTTTTCCTATTTCCTCTTCACATCATTACCAAAGCAAAGTTTGTTTTGCTCACCATAACATCTTTACCCCAGACAGATGTGCACCTAAATAACCCCTGGGAGCCTGCTGCCAAGGCCACTCTGTGGATGGGCTGGCAGGAGATGCTGGCAGAGGCCTGCAGCCAGGATCTCCTCCTGGGAGATGCTGCACCTTGTCCTCACACTCTGCCTGTGTGCCTTTGCTCCCCTTGGGCCGTGGCCTCCCACCTAGATGGTGGCTTTTGGCTTTCAGCAAAGCAGGGCAGTGCTAAAGAAGCTCTTTGCTTGCTTGACCCCATCCACAGGCTGGATCCATCCAGGCATCATCACCTAGCAGAGACTGTTTATTTTTGTCGTGACTTTGACTGGCTCCATGGCAAAAGCTGTAAATACTGCTTTTTAGCCCTTTCAAAACTCAGAAGAAAAGTGAATGTTGTCTTAGCACATTCAAGACTGAACTCCAGTTATGAGGAGTTTTCTCCAAAGTGTGTGAAGGGCTCTTTATTTTGTAGAAATATGAAGTGGGAAAGGTCTGTGGGCTATGGGCCATATCCCTACTGCTGTAGGGTGTCCTGACCCTCTGCTTGGCTCACAGCAGCAGGAGAGATGTTTGTTATTCTCCCCAAGAACAGAAATTTCTGCATCTACAATATATTTAAATCACTTTTAAGGGATAACTGAAAATCCAGGTAATGGTCTTGGGTTTAGCTATGGACAGCACAAGAGACCAGGAGAAAATAGAGCAGAGGATTGTATTCATTGAAGGACCAAGGGGCTAGATGAGAGAAGGACTTGGAGGGGTTCAGGTGGACAAAAAGCTGGATATGAATCAGCAATGCTGCTCAGAAAGCTAACTGTGACCTGGGCTGGATCAGAAGATGCATGGCCAGCAGGGCAAGAGAGGTGATTCTCCTCCTCTACTTTGCTCTTGTGAGACCTCACTTTGAGTATTGTGCCCAGCTCCGGGGCCCTCAGCACAAGAAAGACATGGACCTGTTGCTGTGGGTCCAGAGGAGACCACCAAAAATGAGCAGAGAACACCTCTCCTACAAGGACAGGCTGAGAGAGTTGGGGTTGTTCAGCCAGGAGAAGAGAAGGCTCCAGGGAGACCTTCTTGTGGCCTTCCAGTGCTTAAAGACAGCTCATAAAAAAGAGAGACTTTTGACATGGGAGGAGGGTGATAGGACAAGGGGGAATGGTTTTAAACTGAAAAGAGAAGAGTTAGATGAGTGTCAGGAAGAAATACTTTACTCAGAGACTGCTGAGGCACTGCAACAGGTCACCCAGAGAAGTTGTGGGTGCCTCATCCCTGGAAGTGTTCAAGATCAGGTTGGATGGGTCCAGTGGATGGCATCCCTGCCCATGGCAGGAGGTTGGAACTAGATGATCTTCAAAGTCCCTTCCAAACCCAAATCATTCTATGATTCTCTGAATAAACATCACTCTTAGTCACCTTGTATGACCTTGGGGTTGTCCTGTGCCTAAATGGGAGTTGGACTTGATGATCCTTGTGGGTCCCTCCCAACTCAGGTTGTTCTGTGATTCTGTGAACACTGGGCTTAGGAAAACCTGTTTGGATATTGCAACTGTAAAAGCTTCCATGTAAATGTGAGTGATTGTACATGCTCACAATTACTAATTTGTGCTAGTAGGCAAACAGAAATGTCAGTGGTCAGGGAATAAACAAATTTACACATCCTGGGTGGAAACCAGGGGCTGTATGCTGCTTCTATTGTTTGCTATTTACATGATGAAAATCAAATTGACAGTTAAGATGCCAGAGGTTAAAAATATTCTGCAAACTTAGCTGGAAAAAAAAAATACCCCACCAACTGTCAAGAGTTCAGGTAGTTTCTATTTTATTTTGTGTGCTGTCAGTAATACATTCACACTTCAAGAGGCTCTCAGATAAATATTTGCTTGCAAATGCCAGCAGAAAGGAAAACTACACAGTGACTCCTGATGCTTTGAATCAGGATCCAAAGCTAAGTTCACCAACTGTTTTAAATGGACTGCCTTGCTAAATCTGCTGCCTCATTTCCAAACAATCTCCTTTACTCTTTATCCTCCAAATATTTGGGGGGGGGGGGGGGGAAAGTGTTTATTTCTAATTTGGAATAAACCCCTACCTTCTCAAGGATCAGCTGCAGTGTTGTGTAGTTAGAGAGCTGCATCCTCACATGTTGTAAATCAGAGTAATTGCAGTGAACTTAAGGAGAGAGCTGGGTATAAATGAGCTGAAGACCTGGACAGCTTAAACCCATGTGAAGAATTAGCTGTTTTATTTTGAAACTGTTGGTAAATTAAGTTAAACTGTGATGTAATGGTAGCAATGCAATTGGTAAGTGGCTTCTAAGCTTTACCAGATTCTTATCATAACAGCTCTTAGGAGGCAAATCAATGGCCTCCAGTGATGGCTTACAAATCTGCTCTCTAATGTGCTCTTCCCTTTGCTGGGGATGTCCTGAGGTTTAGGGTCTCAGAAAAAACAACACCTTTGTCTTGCCTGTGGACTCCTGTCTGAAACCTTGACTGTCTGGAGATCAAAGAAGATCCCTTGTCTGTGTTGTCACTTTGAGTGACAGATCAGCACTGTGTAATTCAGGAGATCAACCCCTCCTATGAAAATAATAATACCTCTTCCTTCGTTAGATCGGTGAAATCAAAGTGATGGTCTAACACAACTTAATTTCATCCTTCAGAAAGAAGTCATTCTTGAGCTTGCTATAACTTCAGAGGTCTTTTTTTTTTTTGGTAACTGTTTCAGAGTTAACTATTTCACTGCCCAAGCCTGTGCTTCATTTGTGTTCTATCACTATACCGCATTTTCTTTTTTCTTTCCTTCTTTTTAAATGGAACAATTCAGAGGGAAATCTACATACTGAGGCCATCAAGAAGCAGTGAATACTTGTAGCAGCAGAGCCAGGAACCCTAGATTTCTATAAAATCTGGCAAGAATGTCAGTGAAATTCTCCTTGTGTTCTTCCTGGGGTCGTAAAAATACATTTCTACATGCTGCAAGAGAAACCTGCTGTGTTAAAGCCCAAAACTGCTGAAGAGGAGAAGCACAATTGAGCTTTTGGGCTGTAACTGGGAGGTGAGCTGGCAAGCCATTTGTGGGGAGACCACATTTTCATTTCCAGGGAGAAAAAGGAGGTGCTTCACTTCCCTTTTGACAGCTTGGTCACTGCTTTTCTTGCCAGGTTTGCAGTTAAATTTCTCCTGGATGTTCAGTTTTGGATATACTTAATCCTGAGTGCAGTGGAGGTGTGAGCATTTTAATATACATTTAGCAAATTTCTAGCACAAGGACACATGCTGTATAATATTTGTGATCCTAACTTCTCTGGCAGCTGGGCTTTGTGGCTGGAAATAGCCATATGGGATCCACTGGTTTCCTCTGCAGTAGTGACCAGGACCAACTGCTTCAAAGGAAGAGGCACAATGTAGTTTAACAGGATAGTTTGCTCAGTGGATAAGGAACTGGCTGGCTGGTTGCATCCAGAGGGTAGTGGTCAATGGCTCCAAGTCCAAGTGCAGCTGGAGATCAGTGCCAAGTGGTGTCCCTCAGGGCTCTGTACTGGGGCCTGCNTGAGGACAGGCTGAGGGAGCTGGGATTGTTCAGCCTGGAGAAGAGAAGGCTTCAGGGGAACTACTAGTGACCTTCCAGGACCTAAAGGGAACTTCCATGAAGGCTGCAGAGGGAAAGGACAAGGGGCAATGGTTTTAAATTGGAGAAGAGTAGATTTAAACTGGATATTAGGAAGAAGTTCCTCCCCACGAGGGTGGTGGAACACTGGCACAAGTTGCCCAGGGAGGTGGTTGAGTTGCCATCCCTGGAGGCATTCCAGGTGAGGCTTGCCAGGGCTCTGGGCAAGCTGCTCTAGTTGGGGATGTCCCTGCCCACTGCAGGGGGGTTGGACTAGATGAGCTCCAGAGGTCCCTTCCAACCCAAACCAGTCTAGGATTCTATGATTGTTTCACAAGGGCTCTTGTAAACTCCTGGGGGACAAGAGAGAAGCAGCCAGGGTCAGAAGAAAAGTATCCTTTGCATCACCTTGCAGCAAGAGAGACACTCAGAGCAATATTTATGGAACATCAGTCATTGGGTGACTCACTCCTTTCCTGCTTTTTTTGTTAAACAACATTTATTTACTTCCTTACTTGGGCCAATTTTTCCATTCTTCTTGCCAACAGCTTGTACAATCCTTGAGTCAAACTGTGAAGAAATTATTCCTATTTAGGTTGAAAGGTAGATTTCCTCTCTCTGATTGTTCCAGTAGTTACTCCCATCCAGAAGGACCTAACACATTGAGTTATCTAATGTCTGTTTTGTAACATATATAGGTTACTGTGGTCTTAGACATCTGGCTTGGTCCTAAGGTTAGGATTGTTGGGTGCTAAGCCCAGTACTGAGACTGTTGTATCTTGCATTAATACATTGTATTGGCAAGCAAATAATTTTAAGGCCCTCTAGCATTGCCAGAGCAATACAGGAAGGTCAGACTCAGAGTATCTGTGAACTTTGGCATAAAGCACTAGTTAACTTTTCCCCCTCAAACTGAAAGGCTGGCCAAGGCTGAAGCAGAGGCACCTCTGCTGTCTTCTATCACTAGTTCTGATAATTCCACACTGTCCCTTTTCCCCTGCAAGCTGTCCACACAAACCTCATCTTTCACCAGCCTTCAAGCTTTCAACCACCCATGCCTGTAAGTCACCAGGAGGAGGAGTGGAGGAGTGGCAGATGTGGAGTTGTGGCACTTCTTGGGTCTCTGGGGGAAGTCTCTTCACATTTGCTCAATCAAGCCATGTGTCATGATGACATGTCATGTCAGCTGGGTAATAAAGTGCCACCACTCAGTGCAATCAGATACTCTCCACCATTCCTGTCAGCCTCTGCAGGTGGAAGGATGCACTCTTTGGCATGCTGGCTTGCACAACACATAGCTGAGAGCAAGGTGCAACGAGAACACCAAAGGTACTAAGAAATCAATCCACTCATTTTCTTTATTGATGATATTTTCTCTCAATATCTTTCCACAGGCATAAAGTGCTTGGATATTTTCAGACTCCTGCACCTCAAAGACCAGGATATTCATTTCTCATCTAAGGAGAACAAGAGATTGTTTCATATCACAACACTGGATTTGCTCCATTTGCCCAACTTGAATTAATGTCAGGATTTTGTTTATGCTAAAAGTTCAGGATGCTTATTAACTTTGGGGAACAAAACACAAAAGCTCTATTATAGACCTTTACTGTAGTAAAAAAAAGACAACAAAAAACAAAGAATCATAATCTTTGATGTGTTCAGCATGCAACTTTTTGAAGTTTCAAATAGAAGAGCAGGCGAAGCGTGGAGAGGAGAGCTTGAGAGCTTTAACTTTGCTCCCTGAGTCTATTGACCTGTGAGCTCATGCAATAAGCAACTAATAAAAGCAAAATTTAGATACTGGAACAGATTTCCTTACCAAATTAGGCCCCCCCCCCCCCTTTAGAATCACAAGTCAGAGTATGTTTGTAATTGGTTTAGCAGTCTCAGAGTCTCAGCAGCCTCTGCATGCTGGTAGGAATTAACCTGCTTTCAAAGGGACTAGCAAGCTGTACAGTGAGAGAGAGAGAGAGAGAGAGTTTCAAACCCTTCAGATTCATTAAAATGTATTGGAAGAAAGATAAATCTGCCCTGCATGTCAGCCAGCCATCTTTTCTGCTTTATTTTAAAAGCTGCTTTTCAGAGATCTGAGAGTAAACAAGCATGCAAAGGCTTCTTTAACTGCACTTTTTTTGTTTTACCTTTTTCCCCCCTCTCTAATAAAAGAGTGTTTATGGCTTCATGCACAGGGCTGGAAAGAAAAGGATGTAAGTAAGAAAGATTAAAGGTATAAAATCCACAGGCTCTATTTAAAAGTAACTTAAGAAGCTTTATTCAATGAAGAATATGAAAATACAGCCATTCCTCTTTTTGTTTAAACCAAATGATTGCAACTTCCTTTTATTTTAAATGATATAATTTTATTACTTGATCTCAGCTTTTAGCTGAACCTAATGGAGGTCTGGCAAAACCTAAATACAGGAATGGCATTTTCTGCATTAACTAAACATACAAGATCAAAGGATAAGTTTTAGAAACACTTTCACCTTTAACTAGGAAACTAACCACCTTGATGCAGACACAGCATTGCAATCATCTGCTTCCAGCTTCTTAATGTTAAGTGGGACAGCTAAGTGTGTCAGATCTGTGGTGCTGTCTGGTTTCATAAACACAGATTATTTGGACAGAGAAGGAAAAACTTCAAGCATTGTAACTGTCACCATTCATTGACCTCAGTCAGGCAGGAACAATTGACATCAGCAGAGTCCAAAGGTTTTCTTTTCAACTTGCTTCCCCTTAAAACTCTCAAGTGTCATCTCCACATTGCCCTCAGTGAAGGACTAGATCATTTATGTCTTCTTACCATATAGTATTAAGAATGCTACACTAATTTAGTTGAAAGGAGACACAAACCACATCTAATATATTTGGTAATTATGATAAGTGGCTTTGCTCATTCTCTGTGCTCAGCCATGCCTCCTATGCAGGGCAAGGGGAACAATGTTGCTCTATGCTCCCTTTGCTATGTGCACCATGGCACTCCTCATCCCTTTTAATATCACTATCCAGCTCCAGCTAGTCCTCCCCTCACCTTCCCTTTCAGTCACAGTTGACAGCCACAGAGAATATCTCATGCTGAGACATCCTAAATCCACTCTTGGTGCCATCTGACCTTCTAACTGTGAATTTCAGGCACAGCAAATATGCCCTAAATGATCTGGAATTGTGCATTTTCCTGCCTTCCCTACAGAAAAAAGGCTTTTGGAGGTAAACATCTACCCCTTTTTGCAAGGCATCTGAAAATAGGTAGTAGCTTCCTAATGTTTTTCTGGGATAAAAATCATCCTTAGCCTATTACAACACAAAGCAACTTCTTTTAGGAGGCTATTCAGAGAAGCAAAGCATGATCTGAGGGCATTACCTAATTTCAATTCCCTCTTTCATAGGTTTTCTGCACGACCTCAGGACATTCTCTCAGGATAACATTTCCAAGAGGGATTTGAACATTAAGCCTAGATCTAGAAAAAGGCTTATGTGATTAAAATGGAACTTAGGGAGGGTTTTAAGTACCTGCGACTGAGTCTGCAATCCTGCCAATTCCTGCTCAACTACAGCTTAACCTCAGAGGCACCTAAGAACAGATGGGCCTGAAGTTTTGTTTTTTCTTAAAATACTTTAGAGGCATAAAGTACAGCAAAAGACATGAAGAAACCCAACTCTGAAGCAGACAAATATACTTTAGCATCATATATGAAAAATAAATGTCTAATGCAAGCCCAAGAGGGTTGACAACAGGATCTGGTTGCTTGTTTTCCTCTCATTCTGGGCTTGCAAATGATCATATTAGCAATTTTCAATGAACAAGGTGATGATATTTAGATATTCAGGCCTAATTCCCAATTATTTCAGTAGGAGCTGACAGGCCTCACAATACTGAGATCTATTCTTTGGATGCATAACCTGATTTTGAAGATCTGACTTACGTATTTCTGGTAATGTTACCTGTGGTATACTCTTTCTAATAACTAATGGCATGAAACAAGGCTGCGTTCTTGCACCAACTCTATTCACACTCTTTTTCAGCATGATGCTCCAAAGGGCCATGGCAGAATTGGATGACCAGGATGGTATCTACATTAGATATCATACTGATGGAAGCCTATTTAACCTAAGGTGTTTGAAGGCACATACTACAACCATAAACCATCTTGTCCAGGAGCTGCTTTATGCTGCTGACGCTGCCCTTGTTGCCCAGACACAAGTAGCTCTGCAGCATTTAATGTCCTGCTTTGCAGCTGCTGCTGAACTTTTTGGGCTGCAAGTTAGCTTAAAGAAAACAAAAGTTTTACATCAACCTGCACCTCAGGAAGTTTTTCATCATCCTCATATCATCATTGGTGAGTCAGAACTTAAATCANCACGCAGGATCACTCTGGAGGAGAAAAGACAGCGTAGAAAGAATCGTGTCTTGCAGCTTCTACCTCCTGAGGAGTCCTTGTGCTGTGCCTTTTGCAACTGCTCTTGTCTGTCCCAAATTGGCCTTTGCAGCCAGCAGCGCTTGGAAAAAGCGCTTGGGAAGAGCGTGGATGGAGCCCTCCCTGGAGCTGTGTTTGCAAAGCCTGGCCCTGACATGAATGAATGAATGAATGAATGAATGAATGAAAAAAATCTGTGAAAGGGTCTTGAAGGTGCTTCCCTGCTAACCAAAATGTTATGTTTGGTAAGTACATTTCAAAACATGTAGCTCCTAGGCTCTAATGGATATCTATATCAGATTAGTTTTTGTTGAATTCTACCCACCCAGTGAAAAATTCGTATGTCATTAAAAATCATTTGAAGTGCAGAACAGCCCTAGAAAGTGTTAGCAATTAAAATTATACAATGGTAAGTGCTGGAATTGCCAGAAAACAGCCACCTTAATATTCTAGTCCTCCTCTGAAATTCTAAAGTAATTTGGACATGAGTATTGCCTCTTTTCTTAAGCTATTACATCAATTTGGGTCAAAAAAGTGGAGTAAATAAGTTCCATACATCATTCTGTTGAATGGCTCCTCAAGAATCTGTTGACATCTGACAGTAGCATATTCGTTGTGCTAATGTGACAGTTACTTGCCCAGAGTTATGTGCTGGTCACAAGAAATGATGCACACTGTGGGTTTTAGGAAATGATTGTGTTTTGCAAAATGTCTAACTGCTGGTCTGCAGAATCTGCATGAAAAATAGGAATTTAACTGTTGCAGATCCTCCTGGTGTAAAGAAATGCTGACCTCTGGCACAAACAACATCTCCAGACTGGAATATTTCTTTGCAATCTGACGTGCTTCAAGTTGGATTGGTTTTGTTTGCTAGGTAAACAGCTATTTTCATTATTTTATGCATTATTTCTTCCCTGTCTAGTCCAAAAGAGTTTGAAATAACTGCTAATAAGGGATTTTGGGGAATCATTTGTCTTTAGAAATTGTTTCACAGTCTCATAGACATTTCTGCTTGGAGCTTACTCCTGTTATTCTTCTCAAGATGTGTTAAGATAATCACATTAACTTCAAATCCTTGCAACCATTCCCTTCCAAGGCTTTTCAAGGTAACAGGCAGTGCTTAATTCAGCTCTCTACCCTCCTCTTTGGCCTCCTCTGCAGTCACACTTGCTAACCACCTCATTTTTCATTTGCTCTCCCCAGGTGACCACCAGTATCAGAAAAGACCATGAGATGATCCTAGAGCTCAGTCTCAGGCCAGGCAAGTGAGGAAGCTGATAACTGTTGCTGGAGCTACAACCAAGAGAAGCAGAGCTCTTCCTGACTTCTTGAGACTTCTTGCTACGCTCACAACAACTTCTTTGCATGCTCTCTGCAGAATTCCTGCTCCACAAAAGAGCAGCATCTTGAAGATGTGCAATATTTTCCAGAGCAAGTAATACAAACTACATCACTGATGCCTTGTTTTGTCTTAAATATCCTACTTTTTGCTAGCTTAGGCAGCTCCTGCCTGCGTGTTCTTCTGGTTAGCAGTATCCACTCTCAGCTGGCTGTCCTGGCTCTGGATCTGGAAGACTTTTTGTCTTGCTGTGTATGCTGAGTTGGTTGTGTGGTTTGCAGGGTTTTCCATATCTGAGCTCAGCTCTGTGGTTTGTTTAGTTCTTGGAGACTGGAGTTGGCCACTTGAATTCCTAGGTCTTGTGTGTCTGCAGTGAACCAGTTTGGGTTTACAAAAATATATTCTGTGGTATGACAGGATCTTGAAGAGTAATCAGTGCTCAGCAGCAAGGAAGACAGCAGAACCCACAGTGATCAATGGAGACTCGAGTAATTGGCATGGAAAAAAATTAACTCATTCTAGGAAAATGAATAGCAGGGACTCAGGAATGGTAATTTTTTTCTAAAAGGTTGTGATGTCAATATCAATAACTAGCCCTTGGAATATTAGCATAATGGATGATATTAGCAATGGTTGTGTCCCTCAGGGAAGAAAACCAATCTGTCACAAAGAAGCTTCATGGTAAATTAGTTCCAGTAGTATAAAACCAACATATACTTAAAGCTCAAAGGCTTATTTGTATCTTACAATTACTACGAAACCTCTTACTGTATAATTGCTAATGACTTAATCAAGTGTTTGAATTTCAAGCCCTTTAAGACCTTTGGAACCTGCAAGTTCTTTGGGGCAGGCACCTAATTTTGAGGATGGGGATGTGCACTAGCCCACTCCAAGCTCTGAGCTCAGGCTAGCTCAGCCACATCATCAGTCATTGACACTAGACCTCTCAGGCACTCAAGAGGAAGAAGAAGGTCTCACCTTCTAAGGGGTCACACAGTATGTAAGAGCTCTACTCAGAATCACAGAACCATTAAGGTTGGGAGAGACCTCTAAGCTCATCAAGTCCAACCATACCTAGCACTACCATACCACTAAACCATGGCCCTAAATACTGTAATGTATATTGCAAGGTATGACATTTATAACATCTCATGTCTCACTCATTGCTTGTAGCACCATTTTTCCTTTCTTTGAAGTTTTTTTATGGTTATATATATGTATATATTGAAGTGCCTGAAATGACCTAGTTCTGAAATGGCATGATTTTCCACACCTTACCAGCAGGAAGACATCCATAAAAACAAGCAGCTAGATTTAGTTTGATGTTGTTTTCTATAAGCTGACACTGACAAAACAACCTCTGCTAATTCCTGCTTCCAGGTTTCTATAGGAGAGGAGGTGCTGGTTTATCCAAGGAGCTCTACTATAAGAGTCTTCTGTCACACATAAATTAGGCTGTATAAATATGAACCACATCACTCCAACAAGGCTGATGTGCTGCTGTCTGACAGCCACACAGCAAAGAATCACAGAATCACAGAACATTCATGGCTGGAAATGATCTCTCAGATCACCGAGTCCAACCAAAACAAACAAAAAACCACCACCCCCCCCACCAAAAAAACCAACAAAAACCAACCAAACAAAACCAAACCACACAAGCCCTGCCCTCACTAGAGCATGTCCTGGAGCACCACATCTACACATTTAATCTTAAACACCTCCAGGGATGGAGACTCAAGCACC
>VWZO01006420.1:496692-513535 GCA_013396975.1 Bucco capensis | reverse complement strand
GGCCCATGGATCCAACCTGTCCAAGTCCCTCTGCAGAGCCTCCCTGCCCTCCAGCACATCAACACTCCCACACAATTTGGTGTCATCTGCAAACTTACTGAGGGTGCTACTGAAAGATGCAGAGTGCTGCCCTTTTTCACTGAGGGAACAAAGGGACATGCAAAGTTAATGCTTCTTTTCTATGTTGATATTGGACACTTATTCTGGACAAAGTGATCCAGAGGAAGATAAATAAAAAAGACTTTGATTTTTCAAAAGAGTGACTTTGAATTGGCCAGAAAAGAAAAATAAAGCAAGCCAGTACCATGTTACCACATGCCAGGAGACAGTGGTAAGCTTTTATTTTTATAGCACATTCTGGAAAACATCAGGGAAGGAAAAAAAATGTATCATAGAATCACATAATTATAATCCTCTATATTAGGAATTGGAATACATTTTTATATCACTTCTCATGTCATGTTTTAGCAGCTTTTGTCTGTTTTAGAGAATAACAATGCTAACAATTAACGAAATGAACAACAACAAAAAAGAAATATCAAGTGTGCCTGAGGGAAAATATCAAATCTGTCTCAGTTTCTGAGTTTAGAAGTGATCTCTGCTGTTTCTGTTGGCTGCAGTGGGCCTCTGGACACAGGGGAAACTTTCCCCAAGTGTCTGATTGCAGGACTGGCAGTTCATGTGGTGTGATACTGTGATACTGTCTTTGCATGTTCCCCACTTTACAGAGCAAAGGCTCTGGTCTACTGGTTACCACAATGCCATTGTAGAAAAGGGGAAAATGGAAGAACTGCATCATTTTCATCCTCATGTGAAAAATAGTAAGCCCATGAAGGTGTTAGCTATATAATACATTTTTTTTCCAGTTTACAGTGAAAATGGCTTCTGGGCTTTTGTGGAAACCTTCTTCTGTGGTTTATAAAAAGCTCTATCACTCCTATATAGAGATCTGATCCTGACTGACCTCCACAGACCTAAGTGCACTACTATCCACATGGGCTCTTCTGGCCATGCTGGAGATCATTTGATCATTAACTTCAAGATCTTACATGTGAAAAGCTAACTGGACTGTGCTGTGAAGCCAGTTTGACACTTCATAGAGCTCAGCACCTTTGAAAAGTGAGTGTACTTGGTAAACAGAGAAAAGCAAAAGGTCAGGCTTCTTGAGCAAAGGGAGGCAATGAGCCAAACCAGGGCTGCACAACCACATGGCTACAAGCATCTCAGCTGAGGTGATGATAGAAAGAAAGGCCAATGTGTGCCTAAAATGAGCAGGTCACAACAGTTCCTCATTACTCAACATAGATTATAATTACCTATTGATAAATCCACAGAATGAAATCTCTTCTAGATCAGTAGAAAGGTTATTCTTACAGAATGGGATGTACTACCAGGCAGAGAGAGATCCCTGCTTATTCCAAACAAGCCAACTCAGGTGTCAGAAGCAATAAAATCATCTTTTCCAGGGCTGATGCCAGCAGTACAACAGCCCTGTCTCATCAGCATGGCCCAAACCCAACTTGAAGGGAACAAAAACTGTGACCAAACACTCCCCAGAAGTTATTTCAGAGTGGTTTTCAAAGACAAAGATGAAAAGCAGATCTCTAATATTTTTTAGAGAAGGCAAAATTTATAATTTATAGATTGAATTTGTAAGTTTGCCTTCTGTGTAAATAAAAAAACCCACATTTTTAAGATCCACTGGTTGGTTATATCAGGGAGATGATACCCTAAGAGTGAAGGTCTAACCTCTGCTGGAGTCACTGCTGCTAATATAAAATAAATGAACAATAACACCAATAAAAAAGAACAGCTCAAGACCTAGACTGAAGTATTCCAATGTCACAAACCCATGGGCTCTAGGAAGAAGTGGAACTACAAAGTAAAAACACTTTTGAAGTTAATTTGTCATCAGCCCCAAATCTACAGAGGTAACTATATGATTCAAAAGAGGGGGGGAAAATGAAACAATATAAAAGAGAACTACTTCTTTCAGGATGTATGCATAGCAATAAAGTCTTTCCATCTCAGGCAGTATAGCATTCTTTTTCTCTCAAAAGTAGTCATTCTTTCAAATCATAATAAAAATTACCCACAAAGTAGAGTTTTAAGTAAAAAAAAAACCCAACCCAAACTCACTGGAGAGAAGTTATCTCCTCTTGCCTCCAGGAGCATTTTCAAACACAAATTGTGGGCTCAACACAGTTTTATTCTAGTAAATGTAACAAGATAGGATCCTTAGTATTCATAACATAAGATAATCATCCTTTTGGACTTTTATTGAGCACCTTAAGACAGTAGCATTCTGGAGTGGTGTGTTTTGAAATGTAATTCTGTGCAGTGGAAAGGGGGTAGCTCTTTTTGCAGTGTTAGTTTTCTTGCCTTTCAATTTCTCTGAAAGTCAGCCTGCTCTTGCATTTTTGATAGAGCACAGACTACCAAGCTCATTTTTTTTCCTCTGGAACAATCCTTTTCTTACAATATAACTACCATCTCCAGGGTTTTTTTCAGTGTTCCCTCAGACTCTTCTTCTTTTTCTAACACCCTGACCTTGATTGATTGGTGTTTGGAAGTTAACATGATGGAAATAAAAGTTGATAACCATAGTCAGTTATCCATAAATGTAAATGTATCACAAACAGCATCATTGTTTACTGCTATAATTCCAGGTACACTATAAGGAATATTAGCTGCTTTCATTCTCAATAACCTACAATGTTGTTTGCTCTTGCCTTCTGTTTTCTCCCTGGTGGACTTTGATGTTTATAGTAGGATGCTGAAAGCAATCTAAGGACTCTCTGTGAGACAGGATGGGCTAAAAAGAGCAGGGACCCTTTCACAACAGTTTTCTTTCAGTCTCACAAAGTGCTATATATTAGCCTGTATGGAGAGAGAGGAAGCAGAAAAAACAGCATTTTAAACACATTCCTCCTACTCACCATCACTCCTTTATCCTCATAGACCCTAAGGAGTCAAGTACATAAACTTCTAAAGGGATTTCCTCACCATTCCCTCCATGCACATGTCCTCTTCCTCAAAAAGGAATCCCTACAGAGGCCAAGCTTTAGCTAAGCATAGCTGGAAACAGGCAAAAGAAATGCAGACACAAATAAAAGAAACTTGAGGTGTAGTATTATGAATATTCTCCTAATAGCAGAATTTCTTACCAGTTTCCAAGGAAAACATTGCCATTTGCATCATCTGAATCCATCCCAGCTGGACTAGACAAACCATTAAGAAACTAAATAGGATGGTCCTATTCTTGGGATGGAAATGGTTTAAATACTCTTTTTATCTTCACTCTCTTGGATTTACAACAGACAGTTTTTAGACAAGCAAACCTGCTCCTACATATGAATGTGGATTTGCCTAAGCAAAGCTCACATACTTGAGAGAAGCAGCAGCAGACACCCCTGTGACTGAATTCTCACAGCCACTGCTTGACTACTATGGGCAAATAGCAGCTCTAGCTGAAGCTGTAAACTGTATCCAGAGTTTGGATCAATGGCTCATTTTTCTTTCCAGTATCCTCCACTGCAGCAAATAATCCTGCTGACTTCAGAAGGATTTTAACTCACATGAATCTGCTCTGGAGAATGTGATCATCTTCTTTAACAAAGTCTTGCTGTGGGTATCCTTAACTGAAACCTGAATTTGAAGCCATTGTTGATGCTGTCATACAGCCTTTGGAAGGAATTGCCTGCCTGGGACCTTAAGAAAAATAAGTATCACAAAACTGTCCCAATGAGTAAACATGTTTGTGACCTGGATCTGCTTTCTAAAGGCTACTTTGAGAGAAGTCACAAAACCTCAGACTCCTCAGGTTCATTCATTACAATTGTTGTTCATAGTTGTGGTTGTTTTCCATGGGATGCTCACTCTCCTTTTCCTGCTCTGTGGCCTGTTCTGCACAGTTCACTTGCTCAGGCCATGGAAATAGCTTCCTTTGGAAAATAACACTGGAGAGCTGCAGCTTCAAAATGTCACAGAAAGGAGTGCAGGAAGGCATTCAGAAGAAAAAGAAGTTTCAGGAATGTCTTTCTTGCTTGAAAAGTGGTCCTTTACAACATGGGATACACTGAAGAGAAACTGAGTTTCTCAGAACTACCAATACTATTTGTATTTGCTTTGCACTAATGAGAACTAGGATTTACAATAAATGGCAAAGACTTCATGATAGAGTTAAAGCAGTGTTTTGTTTGGTTTCTTGAGGAGTAGTGAACATGACACCATTTAATTAATCTATAATTAACCAATTCTATCCTTCAGTTCAGCCTTTTATTCTTGGCTAAATATGTTCTACAACAGCAGTAGCCTTCAACCAGGCTTTTTCAGGGCACCTATTAATCATGGAATTGTCTGAGCAAGCTGCTGGAAGTGGGAGGTGTTCCTGCCCATGGCAGGGGGGTTTGGAACTAGATGACCTTTCAGGTCCTTTCCAACCCAGACAATTCTGTGATTCTAAATAATATCTGTAAGATTTGGCGTCAGCACTTCTACATCCAAAGTTGTATTCAAGGAAATCTTTTTCTTTTCCTCACTATTGATATTTCTTTTTGCATTTGCAAATAGAAATTTGCAATCTGCTTGCCCCCTACATCTACAATTTATTCTAAATTAGAGGATAGTTACAGGAATAAAATTGGACACCAGCTGAAACAAAAGGCAACAAAGACCCCAGTGATTTGTACAAACCCCATTTCTAGTGGAATGCTTTCTACTGTTACATCATTAGTTCTACAACTGTACCAACAAACACTTTGCTTCAGAAACTTTGGCTCTGTCTTGCTGAAGTAAATATTCTTAATCTGTTCTAATTTTCTTTTTTTCTCTGAGGAGCAATGTACCTATCTCTGTTTGAGGCTTTACAATGTCTGATCAATGATTGTTTTAAGGGATGGCAAGATTGTCAATACAGCCCATTCTGTGCAGCCATTTACCTTTCTAAAAGTCTGAACATAACAAGCATTTTAATTCTCACCAAAAAAACTATTGGCTTTTCTCTGAGCTATTTGTTGTAATCTGTCCTTTTCTTCAAAGTGAGTAGAATCTCTCATCTAGCATTTCAACACAAGCAATCACACTTATTTTTCTGCTGTTGGACTGTTTCTAATTGCACATACTTACATGCTATGTCTGAAATAAGAAGGGAAGGTGTTACAAAAAAAGCTGTACCACAAGTTGTCCACAAGCCAGCAATGTGCTGTTGTGGCCAAGAAGGCAAATAGTATCCTGGGCTGCATTGGCAAGAGCATTGCCAGCAGGTCACGGGAGGTGATCCTGCTCCTCTCCTCAGCCCTGGGGAGACTCTACCTGGAAAAGTGTGTTCAGTTCCGGGCTCCTCAGGACAAGAGAGACATGGAGCTCCTGGAGTGAGTCCAACTGAGAGCTCCAAAGATGCTGAGGGGCTGGAGCATCTCCCTTGGGAGGAAAGGCTGAGGGAGCTGGGCTTGGTTAGCCTGGAGAAGAGGAGGCTGAGAGGAGACCTGATCAATGACAGAAGGATCTGAGGGTGTCAAGAAGATGGAGCCAGGCTCTGCTCCATGGGGCCAAGCATTAGGACACAAGGCAACATACACAAACTGGAACACAGGAAGTTCCACCTAAAAATGAGGAAGGACTTCTTTGCTGTGAATGTGACTGAGCACTGGCACAGGTTTCCCAGAGAGGCTGTGGAGTCTCCTTCCCTGGAGAGATTCCTAAACCATCTGGACACAACCCTGAATAATGTGCTGTAGGGAACTCTGCTGAGCAGGGAGGTTGGACTAGATGACCTCTGGTGATCCCTTCCAACCTTAACCATTCTGGGATTCTGTGGAATGTCATAAAGAAAAAAAATGGGATTATAAAAACAATTTATTCATCACACAATTGGAGATAAAATACAAAGCTTTTTCAGTGTTTTCCATTGTAATCAATTGCTTACACACTAACATCACTCCAGGCCAGAGTATTCCCTGGTAGTTGGCTGTCTCACAGTAACATTGTTTTGGAATTTTAGTAAACCTGAGGTAGTCATTTTGAAGAACAAGATAAAAGGAGCTTCCTTCAATGCTAGAAAAGTTTCCAGCAAGTTAGCTGTGGCACCTGGAGGACTTTGGTGCAGATGGATGAAAACCAATAGAGAGCTATGGTTTGGATAAGGGATGTGCTTTTTCTTACCTCATGCCTATGAAATAATTTGAGTAGATGAAGAGTTTGGAGAATTAGAGATCTGTAGTTTCTCAGTAATGGTTTGCTGAGAGTTGGTACTTAAATTCTTCAAATATTTGCTTGTTGGCTACCTTGAGCCAGCAGCTGAAGAATGCAGGCTCTGCATTTCCATGGAATGACTACTCTCTGCTGTTGTTGGCTAATGCAGCACTTAAGAGTCAAAGTGAACTTAAGGAATTTCTTTTCTGCTTTCAGTGCACAAAAAAAAATGGCTCAATTAGGGCACAAGAGAAGCAAATCAGAGCTGTTATCTTGGGAACAGCAGCAGAGTTTGAGGTAAGAAAACAGAGGCTGAAGGAAGAGAAGCCATTTGAAACATGTCAAAGGAATTGGCAAATGACTTCAAGCACTGGGCTAAGAAGGAAACCAACTGAAAAGAAATGGGGTTGCAAATACCAGGATTAGAAATTAGTCAGAGTGGGGAAGGCTGCTCAGTGGCAGAGAGAAGAAAATGGGGACCAAGGAGAGAAAGGTGGTTGGCCAGATAAAGGAGTTTCATGAGGAGTAGCCAAGGACATAGAATAGATGTGAGGGAGAGATCAAGATATGAAAATGAGGGAGACAGGGACAATATGTTATCAGGAGAGTAGTAGATGAAAAGCTAATCCCAACCTTTGTATAGCTGGGGAAAGAAAATACAAGCAGAGGACTACAGTCCCTTCCAGAACTGGAATATTCTAATGTGTCAAATGATCCTGAATCATCTTCTGCACTAGAGCAAAATGCGATAGGTTCTACTCAGGGCCATGGTTTAGTGGCATGGTAGTGATAGGTATGGTTGGACTTGATGATCTCAGAGGTCTCTTCCAACCTTAATGATTCTGTGAATAAGCAAAATCAGTAGCCACCAAGTAACTGGAGCACCACCATTTCTTTCTTCAGGTACTTTTGAAGCTTTCACTAGTTGCCATGTGCCCACTGCAAGCTACACTCTGTGAGAATCTGCTCAGTATCTGAAGTCCCTGCTGAGTCAAGCTCTCTAAAGCAAAGGAATGCCAGTTCTGGCCCTTAAAAGCTTGGCTGAGTTATCAACTAAGCTGCTTAGCTCAAACAAGAATGGGCCAGGAAAGGACCTTAGTGGAGGTAGCACTTTAGGCACCTACAGAGCTGTGAAAGGAGGCTTCTGTGGGGCTTGAGTGCCAACAGGCTCTACAGCTTCGAGACCACATTCACAACTATTTCATCACCCTTTCATGGATCTGAGCCAGAGAATTTAGGCTATCTCTTCAGGTGGCACTAGACAAGTGAGGAAAAAACTCAAGCAGGCATTTCAGATCCTCTAACAGAAGCTGCACGCAGGTGAGTTATGCAATGAGAGCCAGAGATACTGATCTCTGAAAAGTTGGTAGGAGAGCTTGGAATCACCTTCTGATATGCAGCAAGTAGCTGATGAGTAAATGATTAACAGACTCCAAACATCAACTTTAGACCATGTAAGCTGTGGTTAGAATAAATGATTCATGTTAATGATTTACATTCACAGTTCAAACTTGGTGACAGTCAAGTGAGCATTTTTCATTTTAGCAACAAGAAAGTGGAAGATCTGCCTGAAGGGAAACTGAAAGGTAAAAGGTCAGATTAGTTAAGCTTCACTTCAGATGTGCCTATTCAAAGTGAGACAGACAATGCCACAAAACCTGATCAGAACTTAATCTCCTTGATTCTTGTCCAAAATGCACTGAACACCAGGCTCTGAAAAAAAAACAACCAACCAACCAAAAGAGCACAGGAAAAAGCTGAAGGTTGTTTCTGCTCCTGCCCAGCCTTTGCAGGATATAAGTCTACTTGGGATCAAGGACAACAAGGGAATAGAGAGAAGGTGATCAGTTTGCATAGTTTTTAAGGGCAAATAAACTAAGGCCAGAATTTCCACTAGATGCCTGGGAATTCTTTGGGAACCAACACAAATGGGAGGCAAGTGTTGCATATTGCAACTGCCCAGAGCCAAGATGTGTCTCATCCACTCTAAGAGTTCCAGCTGCTAAGTGCTATTCTGTTTGAGTTTCTGAACAATACAACCATACTAAAAGTCTCCTTCAGGAGTCTCTCAAAGATATAATTCCCCCAACAAGCCATACTACATGTAGACAGTGGTTGTGTTGTGAAATTCCAGATGTTCTTCAGGTTCAGCTTCTCTGTGGACCTCATCAAGCCCAAAGAGGTAAAATGAAAGTGAGTGGCACTATTTTCAATGAAAATGCTGGAAGACCAACTGACCTGTAGCTCTTTAGTGCTGGTTATCTTCTTAGCATCTGAGTTGTGGCTAAGGATTCTACCTATTTGCATTATCTAGCTGAGCCTAGTAATGAGCCCCATGGTAGTTGTCCATGCTCTGCACTGACAGGGAAATACTAGAAGACAAGGCTCAAGTGCATTTTATGACTACTTCTCTGATGCTCCTACAGAAGGCTAAGTGAATGGATTCCCTCATCAGGTGATAAACACTTTAAGTCATTCTATATTCATATAAATAAGCAAAGCAGTACATGCCAAAGTGGTTCTCTTCACCACAGCAGAGATGAACATTTTTTTCCCCTTTTGCAAGTTTTCCTCCCCCTCCCTGGAAAAGGACACTCTGCTGACTCACATCTGATTAGCCCTGTTACTGTAGTAGATGCAGTGGAAAGGGAGGAAAAAAAGCTGGATTCTTTTCTGCCTCATACATCACTATCCACCCACAAAACCTAATTGAGGATAAATCATATTCTCAAAGGGAATTTTCCTATTGATTTCAGTGAGCATAGCAAGAGATTTTCTGTATTTATTGTTTAAATCTTGTTAGCCACAGAAATAGTGGACTAAACAATCAAAACATCTGCCTCAGTTCAACTTCCAGGAACTTAGCTGTAAGCTCCTAAAATCTTCTTTTGATCTGCACAGTGTGGACATCTGGCTGGGAAAGCTTTGAGACACAGAGCACAGAAGCTGTAGCACACATTTTTAGTGAGTCACCACTGATGATACAACCCATCCTGAAATACCATGCCTCTTCTGAAGCATGAAACTAGAGATCCAAATGGTGTCTTCCAACCTCTCCAAGGCTGGTTCCAACCCAACTGAAAACAACAACAAACAAAATGAAAACAATCTACCAAACAAGCAGCTATGTGAGCAGAGCAATACAGAAAGTCTGATTTCCTGTGGATTCTTCTGGAGTTTAAAGAGCTCAGTAAGTGGGCTGACATCTTGCCCCACAGTCTCTCTTTGACTAGGGATTCTTTGGAGTCTACTGAAAGATGAACTTACAGTGTAATCTATTCTTCAGTGGAAGCAGTAAGAAGTCTTTATTCTTTATCAGGTATAATGCTGGCATTAACAGAACCTGGAAGGTGTCAAGAGGATGGAGCCAGGCTCTTCTCAATGGTGCAAAGCAATAGGACACGAGGCAATAGGCAAGTTCCACCTAGACATGGAGAAGAACTTCTTTGCTGTGAGGGTGACTGAGCACTGAAACAGTTTGCCCAGAAAGGTTGTGAACTCTCCTTCCCTGCAGAGATTCCAAACCCATCTGGACGCAATCCTGAGTAATTTGCTCTAGAGGACTCTGCTAGACCAGGGAGCTTGGATTGGATGATCTCTGGTGGTCCCTTCCAACCTTATCCATTCTGGGATACTGTGAATGTAAAACCTCTGAGCCTGCTAGGTTTTTTTCTCAGGCCCAGCTGACTTCTGACCTGATACACACAAAAGCACTGTGACCTGCTTTTCTTGGTAATGAAATGAAAACCAAGTGCTTCAAACAAGAAGTTATCATCTTCCCTAGGTAAACACACTTGCTATCAATGCTTCCAGTCATTAAAATCCTTTTGAACTTTCATCTTTATCCAGCTCTTCTTAACAAAACAAATACCAAAAGCTGACATACCCAGATAATAAAGAGCTGTAAATACCTAGGGAGGTGATATTCATGGAGTCTAAGCAAAGCACTGAGACTAATGGAAAAGCTCCACTTGGTTTCAATGGACTTTGAGCTAGACTATCTCTTTTCAGCCCTGGGAAAAGACTAACTCATAGTAGGTCCTCTGGAAATGTGGACTAATAATTAATAAATGTTGTGTCTTCACGAAAAATAAAAGAAAAGAATGGGTTTTGGCTGGAGAAGGAAAGAAAACACTGAGTTTCAAGACCACCAAGTGTTTATGTTTTCAAACATGTAGCTCTGTTGAAGTAAAGAGAAACTCAATGCTTTGTATAGAACTTTGCAGAGGTTCTGTTACTTTCTCCAGAGTCTGGGCTAATGAAAATCCAGCTGGCCTCTTGCACACAATGGATGTTCAATGTGTGCAGACATCCATATATACACTTTACACACACACATAAGTCCTGTCAAATGATGCCCAGTCTTTTCTGTGAGTAAAGCCTTGTTCAAGTAGTGTGTCTATTAAAATACGTCCAATATTTTGCCAAATGGATTCATAACAGATTTCAGTCTATCTTGTTATGGATAATGCTTTATATTCTAGGGGTTTTGGTGACTAGGTTAACTTAAGAAACATTTAGATGCTCTCCTTAGGGCCATGGTTTAGTGGTATGTTAGTGATAGGCATGGTTAGACTTGATGATCTTAGAGGTCTCTGCCAACCTTAATGATTCTGTGATTTTGTGATTCAGTAAAATCTGTTGCAATCAAGCAACTTTATACACAGCAAATTAACATGCTGTGTTGAAAATCTGATCTATGTTTTGCAGTGATTGACAGATTTATTATCATTTTTTCCTCTTCACTAATGCTTCAGAATTGAGGAGATCTAATCCCTCCTTTGGCTTTTTAACTTAATAAATAAAATTGCAAGAGAAAGAAGGTAATGTACCCCTTGATAAACCTCCATCTTGTTAACTTCCACCTCTGAATAATGCCAGTGAAGGTGCAATGTGCTGGTGCAGGTTGGATTTGGTGTAAGCAGAAAGAATTCTGAGGGTATTGTTAGGAGCTGGCATTTGCACTTATGCAAATTTTTTACTGGTTCAGAATAACAATGATTTAATCCAGCAGCACAGTTCAGCACTTGACAGGCAAACACAACTGTTACTGTGTGTTCATTTATTTTGTTATATGCCTCTTAATAAAAAAGGAAAAGAAAGAAAAATATAGGTAACTCCTCTACCTGTAATATCATTTACATTCAGTACTTTGCCTTAAAAATGTGATACTATTAGTAGACAGTATGGTAAATATTCTAAGCATACACAACTTGTGCTAGGTGATAAAATATTCTGAGCATGTCCTAAAATGATTCTCTCATCAGAGCTGGCTTGTTACCTCCACCATCAGCAGATACTGATAATTAATCAACTGCAATGAATCTTTCCAGAATAAACAAATCTGTTATACATGAAGGATGATTATGTTCTTTTGGCTGGGAAGATTTTTTTCATCACTTATTCATGCCAATGGTGTGCCTGAGTTATGAAGTATTTTTCACTTAGGAAATAAATATAGCATCCTTTCTTTGTCATATATCCCCACTATTTGCTGGTCTTTACCAATGTAAATCAGCACCAATGGAGCAGCTATCCTGATTTACACCAAGAGAGGAATTAACTCTCTATTCATCAGCAGCATCAGTGTTTCCTCAGTTATTTCAGATGCATTTCCAAAGCATAGCCCTGGCAAATAAAGCATTCTCCACTGTTCCATTTTAACAGTAATGCCTGTGTAAATGCCATCATCAGCTCTAAGAGAGATTCATAGCTGTCTCCTTCCAACTTTGGGGAATCTACTCCCTCCTGGTAGACACAAGACACACAGTGAGGGGATAGTGACTTACTTTGAGATGGGAAAGCCACAACAATATGCTACCATTTGTATGGATTTGAGTTATTTAAATGACCATTTTGGTTTCCCACTGGCAGAAACACTGATAGATAATGAATTTTAGACATGCATGTGAAAGCATTTGAAAATCTTATGTTCTAAGGAACAGGAAGAGCAAGATCATGTTTGAGTGACCTCCTCAACAATCACAGATAAACAAGAGGGTTTAGATTGCAGGTGTGTGTGTGATATGAGAAGAAAAGCAATAGCAAAAATAAAAGGAAACATTGACAATTGTCAGACAATGTTATAAAATAACCAGAAAACCAGCAGATAGATTTGAGGAAATCATGATCTGCTGTGAATATTCTTCAAACAGAGCAAGGAGACTAGTGAATGATTCATTCAGACTGAGTCAGACTTTATTTTATTAGAGAAATTCTCAGGGTTAGGCCTACTGTGCAGGCACAAATTCTTGGCTAAGATCCACTAAAACTGATGTGCTAACTCACATCAGCCAGACAGCCTTTATTGAAAAAACCAAAACCAGAAAGAAAACCAAAACAAACAAAACCCCAAACCTCAGAAACAACCAAAAAAAACCCCAATCAAACCCTTGACCTAAGGAAGGGGATTCTGCTTCATGCCTTTCCTTGAGGCTTCACTGAGAGAGAGGAGTCAATAAAGAGTTTTAAGAAGCATTTAAACAAAATCTGCTCATGAAAACCTTGTGCTGATTTCTTTTGAACATTCAGCTCTTTCCCTCTAGGAATGAGACCACTTGTTTGTTTCTACTCTAAGCTATACTTATAGGAAGACATATTTGGTGCAAGGTTTGTGTTAACATACAGCATGCTATAGATGCTGTTGCATGTAGACAGAAGAAGCTACCTGGAAAACAATTAGTATGTTATGAGGCAGACAGAAGGAATACTGAGGAAAAGAGCTCAATAATTTGGATAGTATCTTATATCTCTAGGGCCTTGGGTCAGTTTTTGCTTTACCTCAGCCTTTCACCGAAGTCCTCAGCTCATCCAGAGTTTTCCTGATCTTTCCAGATGCAGTCCTTTCCAGATCTCTCCAGATCCAAGAAGATATTTTCTTGCCTTTAAGCTACATACTGCAATGTCTACATCTGTCTGCCAGTGCAAAAGCCAGAACACTGCAAGAGAAAGCACAGAAAGAGTAATGAATGTCAGAATAAGACCCAAAATAGCTAGCACACTGACCAAAGCCTTACACCAGTCAACAGAAAAAGGTTGATCCTTTATCAAGTCTAAAAAGTCATGAGCCCCAGACTGTTAGTCTCCTCAGGGTAATGTTTAATAAGCTCACCAAAGATCCTATGTGCGTATTGAGATATGATTGCCCTGCTCTAGAATACTCTAATGGTTAAAACACCAAGTACTGAATCAGTTCTCATTCTCTCTTCTACATGAAAACAATCAAAGGCTAATTTTTCACCTCCAGGACAGTGTCCAGATACTAGGTGGTAGCTTATTTTGGAAACAAGCTACAGCTCTTCCTGTAAAACCTGTCCCCATATGTACAAATAAGCTCAAGACACCCTGTATCAGAAGAGGGCCCAAGAAGGAGCTCACTCTAGGTGCTTTCCCATTGTAGAGGAGAGCCCTGGAATGATTATATTCTTTGTTTTACAAGTGTTCTGTGTAATACACAGAAAAAGCCATTGGCTGAGGCTCAGTCTCCTAACTTCTCCAAAAATGCTGTTAAGATTTGCAGTGAGCACTGATTCTCAAATTGACCCTCATCCCATCCTATTTTACTCTACAAAAGGCTCACACTTCTCTCCAGTCCAGCTGATCTTGGATTCTCTTGTGCACAATGACACAGCTTCACTAGAAAGAATGAAAACTGTTCCTCCACTATTCCCCAGAGCTGTCTGTGGCTTTGTGGTTAAAACATACTAAAAGGAGTATGACACATGGGCCTGAAGCTAACCTCAGTCAACAGTGAACTTTGAAAACAAGTTGCTTTTGTAGCCAAAAAGAGTGTTGTAATCTACTATAGTTACACCACATGCCATTTTAAAAGTGAACATCAGCCTTCACTGCCTTTTCTGTGAAGATAAGGAGCTTGAACCTGTACATGTGTACTGGACACAGCCTTTATGCTGCCTGCAGTCAGGTTTTCAGGTTAGCTAGGCAATGACCTTCCAGCTTTGTGGGGCCAAGGCACTGCTGAAGGCATACTCAGTACTTGAGACTCCTGGAGCTCTGAAGGTTAGGAAATGAAGTAGCTTCACACTAGATATAGGAAGGGATCTTTAAAGGTCATCTAGTTCAACCCCCTTGCAATAGGCAAGGACATCTTGAAGCAGATCAGGTTGCTCAGATCCAACCTGATGAGTAGATTCAGACTAGCTCTAAGGAGCAAAGTGTTTACAATGAGAGTGGTGAAACACTGGCACAAGTTGTCCAGAGAGGTGGTAGATGCCCCATCCCTGGAAATACTGAAGGCTAGGTTGGACAGGGCTCTGAGCAACCTAATCTAGTTGAAGATGTTCCAGCTTATTGCAAGGGAGTTGGACTAGATGCACTTTAAATGCTCCTTGTAACCCAAACTATTCTAATATTCTATGATTCTAAGTGCTAGACAGAGCTCAGGTTCTGTTGCATTTAGGGAGCAGTTGAATGAGGCTGAAGGCTAGGTTGGACAGGTTATTTATCTTTCTGATCTTCACTATCAATCTTGTTTCATCACCTTGAAACACAGGCAGGTTTTCTGCTTATCAAGTTTGCAGATAGGCACTACATAATCTATTTCTTGTGTTCATTTAAAAAGGTGTGGCTGGAGAAAGGCTCCAAGTGTGCTTTGCTCAAAGTGCTGTTTTCTAGGTCAGGGAGATGCAGCAGAAGAGAAAGGCTGTGCTGGCTCATAGAACAGCTGAAAACACAGAGATGTAGGGCAGGTAGAAAAGGAAGAGAATCTAGCAAGTGGGAGGGTTTTACAAGAAACAGAGACTGGAAGCCTGCTTAGAAGCAACAGAGGTAGATACACTGCCTGGCCTCACAGGTGATGCAAGAAACTTATGAGGGACACCAAGAAGACTGTATAATTTGCTGAAAAACAGGGGGTTTTAAACTGAAAAAGGCTAGGTTTAGATTAGCTAATAAGAAGAAATTCTTTGCAGTGAGAGTGGTGAGACACTGGAACAGGTTGCTCTGAGTGCCCCATCACTGGAAGTGTTCAAAATCAGGCTGGGTAAGGCCTTGAATAACCTTGTCTAGTGGAAGGTGTCCCAGCCCATGGCAGGGGGGTTGGAACTAGATGATCTTTAAGATCCTTTGCAGCACAAACCATTCAATGATTCTGTGATTTATAATGGGTAGGCACAGAGGCATTTACGAATCCTTATAATTTCTCTACTGTCTCCCTCTAAAAACAAAGAGTTCATTTCTCTGGTTGATGCTACAATAGAACTTTGAGATCCTTTGCCTTTTTAGTATCTTTATGAAATTCACTTTAGGGAAAGTGCTGGAAGATCCACTCAAAGCTATGACAAAGTTGATAGCCCATTATAAACAAAAAACCTCACCCTCGAGCTACTCTGAGAAGCAACCTTTAGTTACACAGATGTGACAAGTTCCCTGTCTGCACTGCCAGCCTAAGGCCAGGAGCAGGAAGCCCTGAGGCCAGCCAGAAGGGGTACTGGCAGGGCTGGTGATCGCCCTGGTCGCAGCCACAGGCCTGCATGCCAAAGGGTTTGCTGCCAAATATGCCCAGACAGGCTGTCTGTAGACAGTCTGCAAACTGTCCATAAGGCTGAGTGTACCACACTTGTGGTCACCCTGGGTACCACTGTGGGGCTGCTTATGTGTCATGCTCATGAACTAAAAGGGCATTAACAAAATTTGGTTGAAAGCACAGCTTGCTCTCAGGACATCCCAGAATGAAGCCCTGGGATACAGCATCCCAGAGGAGCGAAATGCCTCTCCAACAGCAGTCTGATTCACAAGGACAGGAGAGCAGGGTTTGCTGAGAGGCCCAACACCAGCGTGGCTGCTGTGAAGGTGTTTGGCATCCTCTCTCTGCTTGCCCTGGTGTCCTCTCACCATACCAGAGGCATTTCCTCGGATTAACAGCACAAACAGTGCCACTAATTGGCAACGCGATCACTAGGGACTCTCTCCAGCAGCCAGAAGGGCTCCCAGGGTCCCTCAGAGATCTTCTGAGGCGACTGCTAAGCCACCAGCTGTACCCTGAGGAGAAAACCCGAGGTAACTCAGGTTGCCCTCACAGCGGGGAGGCAATACCCAAAGCCCCGAAAAGCCAGCGGCCCGCCTGTGCCCGAGCCTTCACCTCCTGCCGCCTCGCCTCGCTCAGCACTCAGCATGGATCCCGCAGCCTCCTGTGGGGCTCGAGCCAGGCCGGGCCGGGTACAGCCAATTGGCTGGCGGCACCGAGCGGGCCTCGTCCGTGCCTGGGAGACCGGCAACGGCCGGCGCTGGCGGGCTGGTGCGCAGGCGGGGAAGCTGCCTGCCGCGGTCGGAAGGGAGGGGAGGGGAGAGGAGGGGAGGAAGGGAAAGGACGGGAAGGGGGTGGCCGCGCCGGGCACAGCATGGCTGCCAAGGTAAGTCACCGCTGGCGGCGGGCGGGGAGGCGGCGCGGGCGGCGGGTTCTCACCCCGTTGGCGGCGGGGAAGGGGCCGCGGCGGGAGGCGGGCGGCGGGCGGCTGCCGCCTGTGACCTCGGGCCTGTCCTTGGTGAAATTCGGCGGCTGGCGGCGGCGGCGCCTCCTCCTCCTTCTCGCGGCTCCGCGGCCTCTCGCCGCCGTTCCCCGGGGAGAACAGGGGGGAGGGGGGGCTGCGGGGCTGCCTAGCGCCCGCGGCGGGGGGGGCCGGCTCCTCCCCGC